>JAAGNO010025356.1:0-33103 GCA_033439905.1 Ceryle rudis | reverse complement strand
GGGCACTCCTCACTGCAGACCCCTGCACTTGCAGTTATCATCCCAAAGTTAAGGATCTTAGGTACACGAAGAGCCACAAAAATCCACAGGATTCTTTGCAGGATGGGGGAAAGGAGTCAGGGATGCAGACAGCAATGGAAACAAGCTATTCATCATTCCTGCATCTCTCTTTACAGGTCCGTTACTTGAGAAATGCCAACCTAATTAACTAGTTAATAGCACAGATATTTTTCACCAGCCTCCCACTTCTTTTTTTGGAGCCCTGCTGGTCAGGCTGAT
Organism: Ceryle rudis; assembly: GCA_033439905.1. NCBI lineage: Eukaryota > Metazoa > Chordata > Aves > Coraciiformes > Cerylidae > Ceryle > Ceryle rudis. Next base: position 32,824 of record JAAGNO010025356.1, on the reverse strand, counting down.
TATGTCAACGGTATCAAGGAACTATGGAGACAGATATGAAGTCCTCACTAACCACACACTGGAGGAAGCCAGAGACAAGCAGAAGTGGAAGACAGCCTTTTCCTGCCAGACTGATATGAGTCAGATGAGCCTGCATTTGCCTCCATAAGGCTTCTCTCAAGATTGCACCTATGAAGGTTCACAGCCTCTTGAGGTGCTTCCTTCAGAGCTCTTCTCCATAGCAAGTAAAATCCACAGATCACCACATCGTTCAGCACAAACTTCAGCAACAACAACAACAAAATGCTTTCAGCACAAACTTACACTCCAGACACCCACTTCATCCTTCATTTCCCAGCACTGCCATAACTGTAGCCTTGCAGCTCCCCAGCAAAAGTCAGATGTACAAGAGAGGAGCTGTTCTATCCCAAACAACCAGAGCTTCAGCCTGCATGGACATTCACTGGAGCATTATGTTAAAAAGGGAAGTATATTATAGCATTCAAAGTCTGAAAAGTTGAACTGTTCCTCAACCAAGGGAAAACCCATGTCACCCAGACAATCCAGATTTTCTGGGAAGCCTTAAAGCCCTGTCTGCTATGAATCCAGCAACATTTTCTGTAAATGCTCTTCCAAAACAATGCATTTCAACTTCAAAATGAATACAAGTGTGGCAGAGCCTCAACAATACTTGACATACACAAGTACCATTCTAACATGAAATACAGAGTTTATTAAAAAGCAGGATTATAGACCTTCTCAGTAGGCCTAAATCATGTTAAGGTTTTTTGACCTGTCTTCAAAGTATATCAACTGGAAAATGTAGCCTCATGTATTTCAGAGGCTAATGACCACACCAGCTAGACTAACCACGCGCTCCTGCTAATGACCAAATTCAACTCCTCTCACGCTATTCTACCTTGTGTGTTTTAGGTCTATAATAATCTAATTAAGGCTGAGCCACTTTATGATAGATGAAGGAAGTCTAGAAAGGTGTTAAGCTTTAGTTTTATAGCAGTTCATCTCTACAGAATTTTGTAGCCTACTCTTCAGATCAACAAAATTCTGTTATCTATACAGCTCGGGCACAAAATACTGCAAATGAAATACCACAGAACAGCTTTAAAGAAAAGATGAGATTATTCAGAGACTAGTTTATGTATAAGCTTTAACAAAGCCCATGTAGAAAACCATGTAAGTATACACGGTATTAATTTATACAAAAACCTTTCCAAAGCCAAAATGAATTTTTAACATCTTTAAGGTAGACCAATCAAAAAAGATCAAAGGTATATTTCACAGATTTTTATTTTTTTTATATTTAAAACAAACTTAATAGCCAAAGTACTGGTAATATTAATGTACTGGAATAGAGGGATTTACAGTGGCTGTCTGTGACTTCATTATTACTATCCCTGTTCAAGGATTGACCAAGAAGATTGATCAGATGATTTTGTACTCCTGCATGATAAACAAATGACTCAACAGACCAACCACCAAGGCATCAGATTCCACTTCTAAAGATCCCGTTCTGCATTCAAAACAGATGGGAGAACCAAAGGACAGCATGGGCTCAGGAAAGATTCTAGAATAAATACAACAAAAAATACACAAAAAAACCCAAAACAAACAAACAACAAAAAAAAAAAAAAAAAAACAAAACCAACAACAAAAAAAAAACAAAGAAAAAACAAAAACCCACCAAACACACACCCACAACAAAACACAACAAACCAAACCAAAACACAACACACGTCAAGAGACAGGTCAAGGAGGTGATTCTCCCCCTCTATTCCACTCTGGTGAGACCCCACCAGGAGTACTGTTTTCAACTCTGGAGCCCCCAGCACAAGAAGAACATGGACCTATTGGAGTGAGTCCAGACGAGGGCCATGAAGATGATCAAAGGGAGCACCTCTCCTATGAAGACAGGATGAGACAGTTGGGATTGTTCAGCCTGGAGAAGAGAAGGCTCTGGGAAGACCTTATAGCTGCCTTCCAGTAACCTAAAGGAGGCCTGCCAGAAAGCTGGAGAGGGACTCTTTACAAGAGCATGTAGGGATAGGACAAGGTATAATGGCTTTAAGCTGAAAGAGGGTACTTTTAGATTAGATGTAAGGAAAAAATTCTTCACCATGAGAGTGGTGAGGAACTGGAACAGGTTGCCCAGAGAAGTTGTGGGTGCCCCATCCCTGGAAGTGCTCAAGGCCAGGTTGGATGGGGCTTTGAGCAACCTGCTCCAGTGGAACGTATACCTGACCATAGCAGGGGGGGTTGGCACTAGATGATCTTTAAGATCCTTTCCAGACAAACCATTCTACGAGTCGATGAATAAAATCACTCCGATGAACTGGATCTCAAAAGGCAAACACAGTAACTGTGAAACCACACTCCAAGGAAGCTGCTTTCATGACACTTCCTACTGAGAAGCAGAAGAACACACTTTACACTTAAATTGTTTCACCAAGTCACAACCTGGTTATATTAACCTAACTGCTTCTCAGAAAACAGGCACCCAGCTTAAAATTCCATGAAACCTAAAATATTATGCAAACTTGTACTTCACAAATTTAATCTCAGCTGACTAAAAGTTACGGTACTTCAAACTCAGTCAATATCACAGGGGCTAAAAACCTCATTATGCTAACTAAATGTAGTGCTGCTGTACTAAGTCCCCTCTAAAGCAACAAGCTGTGAGATATCCTAGTTATTTCAAAGAACTCCATTTAGAAATAGCACAGATTTCGTGGTCAAAAGGAATGACAGTTTCTTCCTCTTGCTGTGAGAGCTCGGAACGAGTTTCTAAAATAAAGTTACCTTTGCTAGTAGTGACATTAAGATCTTGCAGCCCCAGAGAAATTCCAGAGAAAGCACAAATTAATGTAACATCTGCTGCCCATGGCCAGTCATTTCTAAGCAAATTGACTTTATTAAATAATCGGTAACTTGTTTATATTTCTATAGCTTGCTTTAGAAACATTGATTGATTCAAGCAATCCTATAATTTCATTGTCCTATAAACTTGACTGGAGATAAGTAAGGATTTGTGTTCATGGATCAATAGCTCCACGTTGACAGCAAAAGCCAAAGAACTCTGCCTAGCCTACTCATGTAGCTGCAGAGTGCTGTATAAATGTTTGCCTTTGTAACAATATCATGGTAAGAACCAGTAAGTTATCATTTTTTTCTGTGAAGTTCAGTTTTTAAACACCATGAAAAACACCTAATCTTCTTTGTTTGATTGAAAAGCTACAATAGATAGCAAACTCGAGGCTTGAATTCTCCAAATTGTGTTTCAGTGCTGGACCACAGGTCAAAAGAACTGCAAAAAACTTAACAGAAGCACCTTGTTCTGTAACTTAATTAACTAAACCACACTTATCAGCTTCTCTTTCATCCATTAGCTTGCGGGATTAACACCAAAACATATAAAGCCCAGCTGTTTTCTGCACTTAGCAAACAGGAAGATGCAGAATGATGGTTTTCCCCAATCAACAGAAATTTTGAGACCTCAATGTGCTATCTCTAGCTACCACATTCTCCACCTTACCTCTCCAGTTTGCAGTTCAATGATTTTATTGTGGAATCCTTTCAATAGGATACAAGGGGATTGCTTTAGAGGAAGATTACATGCAGGCGCCTCAAAAGTGGGGCAGCCACCTCAGAGGCAGTTAGCCACAGCACTCGGCATTGCATAGAGCAGTGCAATGGCTCCTGGATTGCCAGCTGGAGAAACCCTGGACACTGCATCCTTCGAGTTGTCCTAATGGGAGAAGGGGAGTCGAAGAACAAGCAGAAAGTACAAAAGGGAGAATAGCAGCCAAGGAGATCAGATCATGCTGTCACCGGAGGACAGCTGCAGACAGCCACCCTGCATTCTGCTTGTGAAAAGGATGAGCCAAAAGCTGGATGAACGTGCCTCAGTACCTCTTTCAAACTCACCAGATTGCTGACACAGACCATCAGCAGCCTGCATACCTGCCCTGGAGATGAGATGGGTGCTAAAGGCAACCCCAACATAGACCAGCCCTCAGCAAGGGGTGCAGGCCCACCAGGCTTTATGCAGAAGGCAGGTAACAGGGTCCATCAGCACAGCAAGGGGTGAGCCAAAACCAAGGGCCACCCAGGAGATCATCAGGAACCGAACTCCCAAGCTCGACCTTCACTGGGGCTCCTGGGCCAATGGGCGGAGTGTGTACGTGGGGGGGTCTCGGGGGATGCCAGTCAGGACAATTAAGAGCTACTGGTACCCTCAGAGACCTGACACATTCTGTAATAAGGCCTAAAACAGGTAAAGATATAGTGACAGCCACATGGACTCCCATGTAGGGCATTTGAAAGAGTAAATTCAGTAATACAACACATTTCTCAATACCCTGTCAAAACTCAAAATGACAAAAGGGGGAAGGCATGAAGAGTCTCAGAAACTTTGAACCTCAGATGAGGTAAAGAAGCATTCTTCACTCGAGGCTCACCACTGCTTTTTGAAATAGCACATGCTTCCAGAAGAAGCCCCACAGATGTGAACGGTGAATGTCCCCATGGGTTATGGCCTTCAGGCTGACATGTAGACTCAGGCCCTGTCAGGGAACTGTGGGCAGTATCAGCTCTGCCTTCATGCTTTAAGTCTAATTATCTAAAATCAGAGGGATGGGATGCAATTATCCCCCTGAGATAAGTAAGATAGCAAAACAAAAGAGCAAAAGAATGGGTGATGTATTAGACAATAGAAACATGACAAAACCAGGACAGGCATTACTACTCAGGCACTACCACCATCAAGTCTCAGCACAAGAGAGGCAGTAAACTGGTAAAAAGGAAAAAGAAAGGTCAAAATCAAGCAAGCCAGACTAATACTATTGCCACAGTAATGGTTTTCATAGTTTGAGAAGTCTAGAAGCTATTAGTCTCCATCCATATGCAGAAAAGCAGTATGACTGAAAGGAGACTCAACCTGGCAGTTCAAAGTAACCACTCAGGACCAACCCCAGTTCTTCAGCAGTTCTTTAGTGGCATCCACAGAGCCTCTCTTTTAGGCTGCAGAAATATTCCTTCATGGGGCATGGGAGGTTCTCCTGGAGGACAGCAGGTGCAGGGTTTGGTAATGCAGCTCTGACTTCTGTAGACAGGCAGGGGAAGGTTGGTCCCCGTTGCCTCACTTGCCTCTGAAAATGTTCCCTGTGGTAAATATTTCAAAATGACAATAATTGCAGTGTGAACCATCATGCGGGATATTTTCAGATGGCAGTAAGAACCCAAAATGTGTGGGTCACTGTAACATCCAGAGCTGTGACGGGAGGACACAGAACACCTTCGGACAACGGGGCAACTGGGAGAACAATACAAAGTATAATGAAAAGCCTTATCTTTACTCATGCCCCTATCAAGGGGATATTCACTGCCTAAATTTATGCATCACACAATGAATAATTCTTGGTAGATCGTGCCCAATATTCCCAAAGGCCTTCTTACCCATATGAAAGGGAGCACAGATAACTAACATGCAAATTGCAGCCCCTTACACACTGTAGAAGAGCACATGTAACATACGGATGGCTTTAATCTAGTTCAGCCTTTTGTGCTCTCCCATTCATTGCCTTTTTGCTGCAGTCCTTTCTGCTGACCACTGGTACACTAATTCACCACATCAGAAACCGTCAGCGCTCTCTTTCTCAGCAGATGCGATGTAACACAGACGTTTATAACTGGTGAGGGGGCAGGAAAAAAGAAAAAGCAAAGAACAAATTTACAAAAAAAAAGAAAAACAAAGAAAAACAAACTTACACAATCACCAAGGCAGCATTTCCAATGCTCAAGTTTTTACTTCAAGTCTTGACTTAGTTCAGGTTCTAGCTAAAGCACTAGTTAGTTCTTCATTTGTGCAATTGTGACAAATACAGCTTTTGCTGAAAGCATAGACGGTCAAGCCCTCAAAGCAAGGAAAAAAAACATTCCAAAGCTGTGAAATTCAAAGGATCAAACAAAGGATAAAACACTAATTAAACTAATTTAATTGCTCAATTAAAAAAATGTATGTTTTTCCTGCAGTCTCATGAATCTCAGAGTAAATTTGTAAGTTGTGAATGCTTGAGGTTAGCAATACTTGCAAAAAGGCATGAACCCAGTAAGCTGACCTGTTAGCCACGGGAAGAGGTTAAGTGGAAGACTAAATAATGTGACTGACATATGAGTTGAAACAGCAAGAAGAACTTGGTCTCAACAAGATTTCAACCCTACTGACACTCATGTGAACTTGCGCTCTTAGGCTGACACACAGATGGGATCTGAGCCTGGGGTTCACAGTTCACCCTCCTACCTCTTTCCTACCTCTGCTGCCTTCTGCCCGGTGGCAGATAAGCACAACCTTTGACTGTGCCTGGGCTAGTGCAAAAATGAAATATGTATCCTTTTAAGTTTCACTGAAATACAAAAATAAATAAATAGATAAAAACAAATCCATGGAACAAAACTTTTAGCCATCTTACTTTACCTTTTTACTGGCTACTGATCAGAGCTAAGGTTCACGGAAAACCATGGCTCTGTGACAGTTGAAGAGGATGGGTCTGTACTTGCCACAGAGCCTAACAAACTCTTCATGCTCCAAGACTCTCGGGGTTTTGAAAAAAAGTAAATTCTTAGAAGTTTCTTTCTACTCTGAACATGAGGCTGCTTTCTTTACCTTCAACTAAAGTCCAACAAGCTCAACTGAGCAATTGCATTGATACATCAGCTCTAATATGAACTTGGCCAGCAGCCCTGGCATCTGTTCACTTTCAACTTCAGCTCTTCTTCCTCACCATCCTTTTTAGAGTATTCATTTCAACTCAGAGCACCCCCACCTGCAGCCACTTGCACCTTGCCCAACCCTGATGGTTATACTCATGCAGCAGCCAAACTGGCATGATGGGATCTCTGGCCCAGCACAGAGTCCTACAGCCATCAACAAAAATTTCAACTAGCTGCACTGAAAGAGAAGCAGCTTAGAGAGTCAGACCTGCTGTAAAGGTACCCCACTGTACAGGCTACTTTCTCCTTAAAGCCCTCTGGTCTTTGAGGTTACCTAGAGAAGCCAGGGGCTACCCAGATGCATGGCAAAGGAGCTGGGACTATTTCAGACAGTCCAGGGACAATGGGATGACCTGTAATTCATTTACCTTAAATTTGTAAGCGAAGTGACATATGAATGCAAGATGCCAGATGGAGTAAGCTGACTGGAAATGGAGAAGATGGGTTTCAGATGGGACCTATATTTATGCAAGACTAGAAGCCAAGGGCAGAAACAGCAGAGACACCACAGGGCAAAAGCCTCACCATACACTTGGTAATACGTAGTTTCTTCTAGTCACCTTTACCTTGGCTTCCCTTGGCCAAGTGTGAAAAGCAGTGAGGAATCAGATGAGTGAAGTGGGTGCTGAGTGGGGCCTTTGCAGATACACACGAGTATTGTAACGGCATAGCAAGGAAAGGCATTTTTCTAATGCCTGGTGCAGGTAGATGGGCTCTGTCCCTGTGTGATGCTCTCAGCTCTCTGTATGGAAAGCACCAATTCCAAGGCTAAAATATTATTTTTCTCTTAGTATATGGAATGCCAATTAACCTCATTGGAGCAGTGTGGGTACACTGAGAAGATTACACTGCTTAATGTGCAGTTACAGCTGTATTGTAAATGCAATATTACACACTTTCTATTATGGTTCAAGACTGTTACGCTCTTCAAGACTGTTATAAACCTCAGAAAACAGGGGTTTATAATGGAAACACTGAAACACTAGACTCTAAAAGCCCCAGCAGAGAGGAAATACAACTATAAATTCTGCTTCTGTTTTCCAGCATATACATTGACAAGGTATGAAGAATATGTATTTCTACACTTAGAACAGACAGATGTACACATTCCTCGGGGTAACCTTTGCTGTAAGCGTGGAGGATGGAAAGAGCTCAAACTGGAAAGAGCAACCTTTTGTCTTATCTTTTGCATTGTTACCACACTTGCAATAATGATATAAAACCAGCAATTGAAATTTAGTAGCCTGTGCACGTGGGCTGGATTCTGAATGCACTTTTTTTTTAAAGGGTGGGTTATGTTTCTATGGCCAGCAAGAAAAAGACACAACTGCCCCCAAACACCTTCAGCCTCCTTTTTTTCTTTGTTTGTTTGTGTTTGTTTTCCGAAAGAATTGGCTATTTGGATACTGTTCAAATGACATTGTAAATCAACTTGCTATCCATTGCAAAAATGGATATTCTATTTATAATCTGGTCCCTAGCTTCTTAGCAGTTCTGAGGAGCAAAATTTGGACTAGCAATTACTGGACTTGCTAACAGAAAGTCTGCAGTCTGTTTAGCAAGAGACAAACAAGCAGGCAACTGTGCTATCACTGAGGCTGTGGCATTTAGAAATTTCTTCAGATACTAATAGCAACGTCAGAGGTGGGTTAATATAATCCCATTAGCCACATCATGCTGTTTGACTTCTGATATGTACAAGGAAAGGAAAACAAAACTGACGCAATTTCTTTTTGGGAGGTACGCTGATGTTGGGTTAACAGGAAAATCCATGCCTGTTTTAGACGGAGTAGGGAGGTCCACGCATTTTGCTGGCACAGCCCTCATCTTCAGGAGGCAGTGTGGAGACTCCCCCGCTGCTGCTGCTGCCCCTACAGGGTTCGATGCAACAGGAGGTCCCACTACCATCCTCCTCCTTGGGTACCTGCACTTCCTGGATGATTTGGTGGCATTCCTGGCCATGACTCTGCTCTGGAAACAGAGATGTCAGTCCTGCCGTGGCTTTCATGGCCTGGGTTAAGTTGGCATGCATGGTGTCAGTGTACAGGGAAATATCCAAAACTCAGCAAGGCTTCATGTAGATATGGTCTCTGGTTTTTAAATTAGGACTGCTTCTTGAACATGTAGGGAATGATCTCAGATTCAGACACCCCCATAAGTTATTTTCTATTACATACATATTGGCAGCATCGCTAATACTGTAAACAACAAGAACAGAAGCGACACCAAAAGTCGATGAGGTGTATAAAAAACTTCACATGAAAAGCAGCCCACAGGGCCCCCCCCCCATTACAGCTGCTGCCTTTTTTAAGGTAGTTGGCAGAAAGTTTAGCACTTCTTACCAACACCTCTAACATAAGCTGTAGCATCCTTACTTTAGATGTATATCCCCTCCTTGCAGGTAACCATTTGAGGGCGCTATTTTTAACATTTCTGTGCGCTTGATTTGTGAAGGACACCCGCTCATCAGCTTGCTGCTTTATGTCTTTCCACGTGACAGCAGCCTTGGTGACCACGGTGCACAAACCAAACACACCCAAAAGCAGTACCTCCACATTGACCCTGAGGTGCCAAGTCTCCAAGAAGGAAGGGAATTGCCTCATTGTCCAGACTTGTTCAGCGTTTGGCAGCATCTGGAGAGATTAATGGCAAAGCTACTTTATCACCATTAAAAGGGCAACGCAACTCCCAACAGAACTGAGAATGGCCTTTTACATCTCCTCTTGGATGAGACCTTTATTAAGCCTCACCCAAGACTAGGACCAGGACTGACTCCTGTCTTTGCTTCCACCTTTTTCATTTAAATAGGGTCTTGCAGCAGTAGTCTTAGCTAAAAACTCCCAGCCTGCTCCCGCAGTCTTCAGCGTGCCCACTGCTTGCTGTCCCACACCAGAAGCAGTAGCTAAGAACTAGTGTCACTGGCCATAAGTAGCACGTCCAGCAAATCTGCAGTCTGCAGCATAACTAGTAAACTATTTGTAGGAAAGGACCATCACAGGAATACTGTGTCACTGAACTCAGTCCCTGCAGATTGAGGATCACCATCTGATGTGCATTCAGCCCTGGAAGGCCTGCAGAGCATTGTTGTGCAAAATACTTCCCAAAATTCTCCAGTAAATTTACACTCAGGTGTAAATTTACTTTACATTGCTCCAAGAGCAATGCTGGAATAGTTTCTCAGGTACCTACTTGTCAGAGGATCACAGCCAAAATGTTCAGGAGTGTTCCACCTGACCTGCAAAGCACACAAAGCCACTTCTCCTCCCTGTGCTATCCTGACCACTGCTCTATTTTATCAAGCAGCAGGATGAAACTGAAGCATTTCCAAGGACTTTAACTGTAGTGATCGGCACACCCTGAGACTTTCAGTCGCCTCCAGTTCAGCAAACAGCAGAAACACTGGAACAAGGAAACGCACACAGGCAAAGGCTGTTGCAGCCACTTATACAAAGTTTTTATTTAGTTATCTCTCTCTACTAAGACCTAGAAAGTAAACTAAAAAGTTAATTAAAAAAAAAAAAAAAAAAAAAGGATTAATTAAAAGGCAAGCTTAAATTCAGCAAGAAGCTGGATGTTGTAAGACCCTTCTTCACTAGTGAAAGTTTTCCAGACCCTGCAGGGCCTGGGATTCCCTCCCGCACCTTCTTCTAAGATTGACTGGTTATTTATTCCCACTAACCTTTACATAAAGGAGCCAACAGCCACACTCCTGACCACAGCTGCAAGGCAGCATGACATCCCTACTCTGCCAGTCCCTTGTACCAATGCCTCAGACGGTTCCACACACCAACCCAAATGCAGATGACTTTGCCCAGCGATGTGCCACGGGAACTTGGCAAAACCTCCCAGCCAAAAGCACGGGGCCAGGGGGACCGAGGGTGGGCAACAGGATTTACAGCCCCCTCCCTCTTCCACCAACTCCCCAGCAAATACTGGGAGATCCTTACCTACAAATTTCCTCTGTGCCCCCTCCACCGGTTCCTGTCTGGGCTGCCAGCAGGCAGCTGCCCTGCAACAGCCCGAGGGGAGCGGTGAAGAGAGGAGTCATCGCTGCCTCCCACGAGCAGACAGGTGCTTGGACAGCTGCCCTGGGCCCAGCAGCCAGGCAAGGCGCGCGGGACTACAACTCCCAGGAGGCCCGGGGCCGCCGGCCGTTCTTCCCGCCAGCTGCCCCTCGCCGCGCACCCTGGGGGTTGTAGTTCTCCTGGGGCAGCACCACCCCACCCCTCCCATCCTCCCGCCGCGCGCGCGGACATGCCCTTGCTGGGAAGGGAGGCGTCGCGTGGCCGCGATGGGAGCCAACACTCTGAAACCTATTCATTGAAAAAACAAAACAAAACAAAACAAACCACACACAAAAACAAAACCCAAACCCACAAACAACCTGTATCTCTGTGTGTATGTCTAGATTTTTGCCTGCGGTAAGGGGAAAACAGGAGGTTACTGTGCTTGTAATGCTCCTCTCATTCTGGTGGGGCTTCGGTTTGCTCGGCAGGGAGGTGGGGGCAAGTGAAAAAAGGCTGATAAGCAAGTATTGCCAAATAACTTCGCAAAATCATGTGGGAAAAACATAAATGTTCCCATACACTAATTAGTTAATGACTAGCCTCAAGCCTACAAACGTGCCCATACTTAACTGTATCCTCCACTGAAGTGAATGCAATTGAATCTCATACTCCAGTTGTTCCAGAAACTCAAGGCCTCTAGAAATTATAAGCATGGCTTAGTAATGGTGAGATTTTAGAAGTAATTAAGGGCTTATCCACATTGGGAGTTGCTGCAGAGTAGCTTCACTTGCATAACTCCCCTCCCTGGCGCTGGACATGTATTTCACACTAATACTGCTTTATTCTGAATTAGTCTGCACCATCCAGGCTTTCAGTTCTCAAGCTACCTTCATCTGAATTGATGGACTTGTGCAAGGTGAGCCTAAACTGCACGTTCTGGCCGTACCTCGTGCTTGAGCCTTTATTTAGGCACTTCTTCCGTAAAGCTAGGCACTTCTTTTCATGAAAACTAGAGGTGAAGTTTCTCACACAATTGCTGCTGTCCTGAATTTGGGACATCAATAGGAGCACTAAATGCCATGAGACCTCCTAAAAAAGTCCTTTCAGAGCGTGGACCTATTTGTCTAGATGGGAATGTTTGTTTTTCTAACACTGAGAGGAAAGCTGTGCAGAGCAGAGCAAACTCTCAGAGCAAAATCTCCTCTTAGTTAGTAGTCCTTGTGGGTAGCAAGTTTTAATTATACTTCATGGAGAACGTAAAATTCATAATCAGTCCAGAATATAGTCAAAGACTTAAAGTTTTGCCCAAATTTTATTAATTGCATATGCATCAAAAATCTGAACGCTAATGTACAATGAGCCAGAGAAGTTCTTCCAAGACCGGTATGTATTAAGCCCATGAACAGACAAACAGCTCCCTGTTACCTGAGGTGAAGAGGTGGAGAAGGGAAAGTCCTAGATAGTGGAAAAAAATAATATGTGAGTGATGCAGGAGGTTTTAGTGCACAGACAGATCATACCCATGATGACTCCTTAGCTTCTACACAGCACCATGCCACAAACAGCTCTGCGCAGTTGGATGACAATATTCCTAAACGAAGAAGACTTCCCAGAGCTTGGGCAGTGATGTGAAGGCAGACACAGTCCTGCCAGAACTGCAGAGAATCCACACTGCTCCATGGCTTGTAGCACTGGGACACAGCCCAGCTCTGTGCAGGACCGGCAAGCAGCTGCAGGTCTTCTTCACTTGAGTCAAACTATTGAACTGCTTCTGGACTCCATTTGGTCCAGGGAAGGGTTTAGCTTTAGCTGCAAGGCACTATAGCTCATCTTGTACTTCTAGAACAAGCTAGCAGGACATGAATAGCATGGTTAAGCCATAACATGGATAAGCCTTCCAGGATAATTGAGATTCTACAGTAAGTGACTTTTAAAAATAAGTTTTCGTAGACTTGCTAGAAAAATGTGAGTTTTGACCTAGCGCTTTTCATTCCAAGATTTCTGAATAATCTTTTTTAATGAATGTTTAGAAAAGGAAAAAATATATATATATTAAAAAAACCCCAAACAAGCAAACCAAAAAAACCCACCACAGAGAGGAAGGAAAGAGTATGTCCTGACTTCACTTCACATTCAGTTGATAGAAGATCTATTAATCACTGGCATGTGATTTACATCAAGAATGCCAGTACTGAAGCAGAGACATAGAAGAGCTGGAATAGATTGCTTCCCAAGATCTTGTAGCATTAAGAGTGGAGTTATGTTTGTTTTTTTTTTTTGTTCTGAACTCTGTAGCATTTAGTTGACTGAGACAGTGTCTCTTATTAAAAACGAGCCATAAGAGAACTGCTTTTGTGAACACACAGGATTATTACTTATTCCAGCGGGTATTTTGCTAGTTCCTGATTCTGCAAAGACTTGCATAACTAAATACAGCATGAATAAGTCCATTGAAATTGCTAAGGTCTGTCTAGTGTTTTTATGTTCCTATTTCCCAGAACAATAATGGTCTCAGTCATCTATTATTTGCAGGAATTCACAGATAAAATCAGAATAAAGAGGAAGCATGGATAATATAGCACCAGACCCTCCTATTGTTTTGTTGGAGTAGGGAAATCCACTGGAGACTAAACTTTCTGTAAACATCAATCTGATACTGGCTGCCCTTCTTCCCTTCCCAAGGGGCTGGCTGACATGGGGAACCTCTGCCCACCCCATTCACCTGACTGCCTCTAACATGGAGGTGAAAGAGATGCCATCTGTAAGGACCACAGGAGGATGAACACAAATCTTTGCCCATATGGAAAGGAGAAGTAAAATCCAAGTGTAGATGATTTCCTAATGAAGAAGGCAGGACAAGAGGAGAAAAAAAAATATATATAATGCCAATGGTGCTGGAGCTAAAAAATCCCACTGCCTTTCATAGGGGAACTTCCTTAAACCTGCTTATGAGTTTGTCTCCTTGCACAGAAAAGGATGAGCTAAGTTTGCAATGCCATTCAGCCTCATACATGGCAAAAGCTTTCCAAGTTGCTTCCATATTTTGAAGAGACAAGAGTTTTCCTCAGCACATTCTCTTAAGCACCTGGTAGGAAAGTGAAAAATGGAGTTAAAGCTGAAACAATAGCCTCCCAAAGTGTTGAGCAGCAAACCAGAGAACCAAAATGTTCCTGTTTCCCCTGAATACATTTCACAGCTGCACCCTGGTTTCCTGGGCACTTGCTGAGACAGGAGCTGATGCTGCCATCTCACCCTGACCCCAGCAGCATCCTGCTCTGCCACACTGCCTTGGGGAATTTGCAGGGCATTTTCACTGGGGCTTGGCTGGCCACAAGTGAGCAGTGAAATCAGGTTGCCAAACAGTAGATCAGATGGTGAATAAGCAGTGTGCACAACACTTCATTTGGTCCTTTGTAACCCTGATGACATGTTAGAAGCAAAAGTAGGGGGAAGCTTATGACAGGGCAGTTCCTCATTATGTGACCCAAGAGAAAGGGCTGTTCTCCCTCTTCTACTTGGGGAAGACTGTTCTTCATACCCTTAGCCCTTGTGGCAGATGAAATGAGGCCATCCATGGAGGGAGTCTGGGCTGGGGAAGCTGCAGGAGGAGCTGAATCCCAGTGGGCGTTATTCTTACCAGCAGATGGAGCAGGACTGGCATGGGAAGAGTGAGCTGTAGGAGCAGAAGGTCCTCCTGCCTTGAGCTACACCAGCCCCTCTCCCAGGAGATTCTTCTCCTGCACTGCCCCTGTCCTAGAGGCATCACATATTTCGTGCAGGAGGTCTTTATCATTTCCTCCACTGGATGGAGGATCCATCACAAAGCTTTTTTTTCTACTGCTTGCAGAAAGCTGAACATGGTGAGAAGAGTTGATGACTGTAAAAGCATTTATCCTTGCTGCTCCACTGGTGCATGCATGTCCATGCTCACATGTCCATAGACACTCACCTACCCTTTTGCTGTGTGGCTGTGGACTACCTTTAGTAGATGGAGACCTGCCACATACCTGTACTTACCTTCCATTTCTTCTAAACTGGTTCAGTGACATTGTCTGTAGTGGGCAGCTAGGTTATTTTCCACTCTCTGTTTCTGCTGAGTTTAAGCCAGGATCAACAAGAAAGATGGATATGTTCATGTCAGGTCAGCAAATTAAACCTACTGAGCTAAGAATTACTAGATTCCCAAGGTGAAAAATCACAGAAGGAAATGGAAATTGAGATGAAGTACTCTTTTCCTGCTTAGCCTTGGAAATGAAAATGAATGAAAAATAACATGTAGCCTTCTCTGTCCCACCCTCTTGCCTTAGGGGCCCTCTTCATGACTGATTCCCCACCACCACCCACTTCATCCCTTTCACTTCCTTTTTTGGTGAGATTGTGAGACACAAGTCCTTCTGCAGCTCCCATCCATCCTTTATGTGTCAAGCTTTAGAAGTCAGAGATAACAGTCTTCCCTTGATAAGTACACATCAGTGTGTTGGTCCCATCATGCGATTGCTGCAGATGTGGATAACACAGCAGGAGAAGGTGAGGAGAGCGCTGACCACTGCATTTTAATCTGCCAATTTGAAGAGGGATGTGTCAGACACCAGCATGCTGTGCTGCCTCACTGGGTCACTTCTGCAGAGGTAACTCCTCCTCAGGCAGCAGGCCTCCTCATGGCAAAGCTGCTCATGAAATAAGGTGATCCAGGGCACAGGAAGGGACAGCAGGCTCTGATACCTCCTCCGTGGGCAGCACTGAGTGGGCATTACACTCAGCCAATGGATAACAGAGATGGAGTGTTGCTATTGTGGGTAAGGTTGAATGCAAATGTAAAGATAGTCAGGTTTTCCTATGAGCAATGCAAAGTGCTGTGCAGGAGACAACAAACTGTGTAGAATACATGCTGTCTTTTTATGCAGAGGGAGACATTCGCCAGTAACTTTTATGCCACATTCTTCCCTCTTTTGCCCTTTGGTTTTCATTATTCCACTTTTTTTTGGAATCAGTTCATTCTTCTTCATCAAAGGAGTATGAATATTTTCTTTTTTGTATTTTTTTAAAAGCAGATTTGTTGTTTATGTCATATACGTGATCGTCATCATCACTGATTAAGACATCACCTGGTGTTATGCCCACAGGGGCAAATACAAGCTTAGTAAATAGAAAAGTACATCAGTATCTCATTTGCTTAATAAGTCTACACATTTGAAGCCAAAAGGTAGTTGTGTAGCCCCAGTATGTTCCAAAACTGCCATACTGGTAGCATTTATTTTAGCTTGTTGTAAAATAAATAGAGATGATTGAAAATCCTGCAGCTCATACCTGAGGAAGGACAGCATGAAAACAGCATGATTTGTAGTCTGTCTTACTCTTTTTTAGGGACAGAAAGAGATCCTGGTGCAGAAAAATGCCTTTCACATAGATGTTTGAGTGAGCTGCTACATAGACAGTAAGGAATAGCATGTCATAATCTTTTTTATGGGATATTAAAAATCCAAAGTGTCCAAGTTTTCTAAAGGGGAAAGCAAAATATTTCAGGGTTTGAACAGAGGCACCATCTGCATTGGAGCAACCCCAGACTAATTGACTGTGAGTGTGTATGCGTGTGTGTGCGTACATGAGCGTGTGCATGTGTGTGTCTGTGTTTCAGAGGGACATTCTTTGCTTCAGTTCCATTATAATTCCTTTAAATATTTATTACTGGAATGTAAATTCTGATGAAAACTGAGGTCTTTGCTTTGGAAAAAAACAGACCATCACCTACCACGGGTGTTGTTGCTCAGTGGAATATCCAAGTCCCTTTTGGAGAAACAAAAGGATTCAGTTATATAAACAAGTCACTGCATTGGATTATAGAAGTCAGGGGGGAAGAACAAAAACCTGCTGACTGCTAGTTCAACTACTCCATGCCTATGTGTGAACTGAAGTTCTGCAGATCTAGCAAGAAGCAGGAGCAATATTAAAATGAATTGGTTACAAATAGTGGAAATAGTCCAGGAAGCACATTTAGAATATGCAGCCCTAAGGATGGCTTTGTTTTCAGATTGGTTTGTCTTTATTTTGAATGTAAAACATTAATAACCTTCTTAAGGAGATTGGAGATGGGAGAAAACATTGGCTGATCACCTTAAAGCCCAGGAAAATAAAAAAGGTTCTCAGGTTGCTGCATGAAATAACAAGCTACAATGGGTTTATGCTTCTTAGATTGCTGTGAAAGCTTTACTTCTTGATCATTTCCAGACACCAGAAGGTTATTAAAAATCCACAAAGGGAAAAGAAATTCTACATTTATATGAGCTTCAAAGCTTATTTTGGGACCTCAGCTTGTTACCAGTGTAACACAGAGTAAACCTGTAACATCAAAAGTGTTGCCCATCAAAAAGAGTGACCAAGGACCAGCCTAGTACTACCAACAGCTGGGAAGGGATTTCTTACATAATCCTTGGGGTTACCCTTTCTTCTGGAGGGTCAAAACTGGAGTAGGCTGGTGTGGATACTACCAGTGCTTAGGCTCAGGTATTTGTATCACTTTAAACCCCACTGTCATTTCAAGGATATAAATAGGCTTGGAAAAATCAGATTATTGGAAGGATTAAATCGGGATCAGTGTCAGTAATAATCTATTCCTTTGTGGTGACACCAGCTGAAAGAGGGAAAGTTTGGGGGAGGGCAGTAATGCTGTACGACACTGCTTGTGGGTTTGGGGAATATAAACGATGGGAAGCCCCCATCTGCTTGGTAGGCAGGCCAAGCATAAGGACACAGAAATCCTCCTTAGAAGTGGCCAAAGACTGTTTCAGTAAAGGCCAGTTAAAATGATAGTGTCAAAGTATGCTAGTTGTTCTAGTTTATTCAATTAATAAAGTCTGGGTTCTGTGTTCCCGTACTTCTAGTCCCACCACCCAGCTTGCTCAACGAGCCACAAAATCACAGAGGGATTTTCACTTTATTTCTTTTTTTTTTTTTTTTTGTTTTTAAATCACATTGCCTGAATCTTCTCACTACAGTGTAACTCCTGTTTATCTCCCAACTGGCCTGGAGAAAAGGCAGCACATGCCTGGCTGCCATTGTCTCTGGGGACTTCAGAGTGTCTCAGGCTAAGGAACGTAGTGTGGTCCCCAAGCACCAGCCGCTCCATTTCCAGCTCAGCTCATGGCACTGCAATTCCCCCTCACTCAGCTGATCTGCGACTGAAATCCATGCAGGTGTTGCCTACATTAAGAGCTAAGTGAGAAGCAGCTGGTCCAGGCTCTCTCTGTATCACCCAAAATACATTTCTACAAGTAAGATGAAATTTATTCGGCTCTTTTGGATCCAGAATGATTTTGATAGTGGTGACTTTAATTTGGTGATAAATTGCCTGATGAATTTTCTTTCATCCAGAAACATGAGAGAGCAGAGTACAGAAGGTACCTTGTGATGTTGAGCAAAGAAAGCATTTTTAGACTTGTTTTCCATCTAGCCTTTTGGAAGAAAGTTAAAAGCTGGGTTTTCAGTTCAGGAGCTCTGTATGTGAGATCCCGTTTTCCTGACAAGCCATTTCTACTTCCCTCCTTGCCCCACTTTCACCTGCCACCAGCTTTGCTGTTTAATGGGATAGGACAGCCCTCTAGGAAAGGACTGGGAACCATCTTCTGTATCTGAATCCAAGGGAGATTTGTCATTGGCAGCTGTTGGCTTTTGGGATGTGCCATAAGGCCTGTCCTTTTTTCCAGTATTTCCTTAATAAGAAGAATGAAGAGACAGCAATATGTGCTTGCAGCCCAGCAAGTGTAAAGTATCCTGGGCTGCATCAAAAGAAGCACAGCCAGCAAGTCTAGGCAGGTGATTCTCCCCCTCTCTGCTCTGGTGAGACACCACCTGAAGTACTGTGTCAGCTCTGGAGCCCTCGGCACATGAAAGATATGATCCTGTTGGAGCAGGTCCACAAAAATGATCAGTGGAACACCTCTCCTATGAAGACAGGCTGAGAGAGTTGGGGTTGTTCAGCCTGGATAAGAGAAGGGTCCAGGGAGACCTTACTGCAGCCTTTCTGTACTTAAATGGGGGCTTCGAAGAAAGATGGGGACAGACTTTTCAGTAGGGCCTGTAGTGATAGGACAAGGGGTAATGGTTTTAAACTAAAGGAGGGTAAATTCAGACCAGATGTACTGAATGAATTTTTTACAATGAGGATGATGAAACACTGGCACAGGTTGCCCAGAGAAGTGGTAGATGCCCCATTCCTGGAAACCTTCCAGGTCAGGTTGGACGGGGCTCTGAGCAACCTGATCTAGTTGAAGATTTCCCTGCTTAGCGCAGTGAGGTCGGACTGCATGACCTTTCAAGGTCCCTTCCAAGCCAAACTACTCCATGGGAAAGAAGTGTATCTCACCTATTGGATAGGGGTCCTTTATCCTTCCGCTGGACAGCTGAGTGGATGCTGCTGGGAGACTGGCGGTAGTGCAGCCTGGGGCTTTGAGCACATTTCAATAAATACACCTGACTATAAGCAAGGTAGTGGTGAGAAGAAAGGAATGAAATATTTTTTGACATAAATAACACTTCTAATAACTACATCACTTTTACTGCCCAATGACTAGAGCAAAAATAACAGGGTAAGCAATTCCAAGAACTGTCCTCGGGTGCTTTCCCAAAAGTTTACTTTCACTCTGTACTAAATGAATTATTTGAGTTTTTACTGTTGAAGGACCAAAGGTTGATATTTGGATTTGTGCTCTTACAGCTCTGTCTCTTCAGTGGCTCCCTCACAAAAGCTTGTGGCTCTTTTTGCATTTCCTATTTGATTTTTTCCCCTCCTAAATATGCATTTAAATTTCTCCCCTTCTTTCTTTAGGCACAAAATGCAAACCTCTGCATCTACAAAAAAGCACAGGCACTTTTCTTTTCCTTCTGTCTTTTGGTCCTGCTTCTGCTTTCCATTTTTACTTCTGCTCAATTAATTAGTCATTTGTAATTATTTCCCTCTTTATTTACGCAGGCATGTATTTTCCCTGGGAAGCAGCTGCCTGGTCCTTGGGAGTCAGTGTATCCTAACTCCCAGCCCTGCATGTTCTCTGCAAACCTACTGGTGTCATGGGGCAGCCCTCGGCAATCAGGGGGTGGTGGGATCGCTGGCTGCTGGGTGCCCACCCGCTGTCCGCCCGGTGCACCTCAGCACCCGGCAGCGCTCGCTCATCCCAACGGAGCCTGCCCTCGGAGGGCTGTGAGGCCAGAAACCCTCATGGGGGCAAAGCAGGAGGGGCATGAGCAACTTGAGAGGGCAAGGAAGGTGAAGGCATCTCAGGCTCCTTCCTTTCAGCCCCCTCTGACGCTGCTCTTCTGCTGGCAAAACCGAGATGGCAGCAATGGCACTACCTGCTTCAAAGGGCTCCTGCCAAGCACGTCCCTGCTATTTGTGTAATGGGATGAAAGTCTTGAGTGAGCGGTGATACATAAAGGAAAAGTCTTAGCATAATTACTGATCCTTACATCTTTTCATTTCAGAAAATTTGAGGGTAAGGAAATAGCTGTAAGGGTAAGCAGGAGATAAACCTCATTTTGTGGCACTTTTTTTATTTATGCGTTTTTAGCACGTCCCAGGTTTGCTGTCCCACAGGCAGGGCTTACCAAGGGGGCAATGCATTTTTTGGCATTTTGAAGTAACTTCCAACTTTCTCCTTGGACAGCAATTAGAACCAACGGAGCTGATCAAAAAGCAGGGGAGTAAATCTTTACAGATAATTGAATTTCAATTTCCTTCCTACTTCTTTTTTTAAAATTTCAGAGTTTTAAAAATGTGTTTTGAGGCTGTGAGAAAATTTCCCTCTACTCTCCCATAATCAGGTAGTAATAGGAACAATATATGTCCCCTTCTATATCCACATTAAAGAAGTATATACCTGTCCCACTGAGGAACTAGCTGCTACTAGGACCTGCCTTTTTTTTTCATCTCAGCCCCACTTTCTTGTGGGATCATTTTAATTTCTCTGTATTTGTAGAAGGAGAGTCCCAGGCAGGTGTTTTGCTCAGAATCAGGCTGAAACTGAGTCTCTGGACACAGCTATCAACCAAGTTGGATAAGGGTTCTTGTTTGAGCAGCAAACTGTCTTTTTAGTACCAACTGCCAGAAGAAATTCTTCACATTAATGCCAGACAGGCTCCAGTGGCTCTCTGCTCACTTTTAGGCAGCTCCTGGTCCAAAGAATTGAAAGCTTTCCATGCTCTCTGACTGGGACATCTCTGGCTGGGACATGTTCTGTGACCGTGCATAAGGTGAGAAGCAGCACCTGGTTTAATATCAGCTCTCCCAGTTGCTGCAGTTTGCTGGGTATTGGAAAACATCCCAGGGAAAACAGTTCAGCAGCAGCTGATGCACAGACTATAGGCAAAGAAGACCCAGGCTGCTGAGGGCTCTGCTCTCAGTGCTGCTGGTCACAGCACTGGTACCTTGGGTCACCTGCCAGCGTGAGGGCCAGAAGCACGATATGTTCCAAGATGGAGCCACAGGCACCGAGGATCCCCCGCACAAGCTCACAAGGCAGAGTTGTTCCGTAGCAGAGCACAAAAATCAGGTTTTCTCAGATGCCTGTCAAATATGAAAAGGAAAGGGAGGGAAAGAACAGAGAAAAGTGTTCAAGTCAAAGGGGCCAAGCACTAAGATGGTAAGAGCAGAGTCCGTGTTCAATAACATTTATGCTTATCTCCATATTGTACTTAGTGCTTGGTACTGTAGCAACTGGAACCTCATAAATACCAATGACAGATAGTAATTAGTACCCCATAAATACCATCAACAGATAATCTTGCTGCTAGGGAGCAAGAACAAGCTTTTCATACCCAAATGGCCAAGCAAGCTTGAAGGTGAAAATAACAAGGAGGAAAAAACTCTGTTTGAAAACAAAGGTCTTCCTCTGGACTCAAACTTTTTAATGGAATTAAAGCCTAAACCAGCAGCCTTATGTTAGCCTTAGGCTCCAAAGTGCCCCAAGTCAATTTATATCTGGCTGATAAAAGGGTAGCTGATTGATTCATCACAGCCAAAGGCTCCACTCCTAGGAATGCATGGTGCTTAATTTTTTTCCAGGATCCCTTTGATCTTTGCTGGAGGTGGAGGAGCAGGCTCCAAATGATGAGGTATTTTTGGAATTATGTTGGGATCATTTCACAGAAAAGTCACCTTCAAGTCTCCAAGACTCTCTCTAGAGACATGGGGATGGTGAAAAGCTCCTAGCATGACATCTTTATCTGAGAGAAAAGGAATACAGCAGATCTTAAAAGAACTGTAATCCAATCACATTTGAACCAACATTAAGATCTGGAAGTAGGACCTCAAGTTTTCTATATATTAAACTAAAAGCACAAGTTTCTGTCAGGGTATCTAGAAGCAGTAGCAGATGTACAGATCTCTGTAGATCAGGTAGAGAAGGAAGACAGGTATCCTACACAAACCTAAAAAATTAGCAATCGGCATATGGGAGAAACTCGCCTTTCAGTTCAGTGCATTAAATTTCACAGCAGTGTTTACTCCAGGTTAACAAAAGGCACAGAAGGTACAGCATCCGCTCCCTACCTTTCCCCCTCTACACACAGCCCTCCGTCCCTGTTTCCCCATGTGCCTTAGAGCCCAAAGGGGTTTTCACCTTGTCCTGCCTGACAGATTTTTCTCATGTTTGCTACCTTGCTGTAGAGCTCCTGCAGCCAGACCAGCAGCTCAGAGTCTGCTGGAGTTTTTGGGGTCTTCTCATCACAGCTGGTGGTCAGAAGGACTGGAACCTGCAGTTCTGTATCTGACAAGCACCCCAGCAAAGCAAATCACATAACAAGGGAGGCTCCTTCTGTGCAACTCTAATGACCGCCTCCATAATAACAGAGAAATGTGGAAGACTCTGCATTCACCCACTGTATTTACCTGAGCATTACAAAATATTAAATAGCATATTTAGCAAAACAAGGGCTTTCAGGTATTCTCTTTGGTATGCAATCGTCAAGGGCAGAGCTGCACATCGAGTTTGTATCTGTGTTGAAACCTCCATTGACTTAATTAGCGTAAAATGCATGAACTGTAGTCATTATAATCTGCTTTGCAGTGACACAAACATATATAAGCCTTGTTCACGTGACAGGAGTGTCCAGATTTTGCATCCAAGCTTTTGTCAAGAAAAGCCGGGTTTGAGGGGGGAGGAGGGAGGGAGGGAGAGAGAGGGAGGGAAGAAGGGAAGACCGTAAGAATTGCTCAGCTGATATTACTAAAATGCATGGAAACAACCACTAAGTCTTTCACTGCCTTGCTGCCTCCACCCTTCCCAATAGTCTCATTATTGTAAATAATGGTGCACTTCTTTGAAAACTCAGGTTTCACAAGGCTGGCTGCACCAGGGGAGCCGGCAGTGCAAGTGGCGCTGAGGAGCTCTGCGCCTAAACGCCAATCCCAGGCGCTCGTGCCCCTTCGGTTCCATGGAACGTCTCTGTTTGCTGTCAGAGAGTGGCTTGAACTTCTGCCTTAAAGTAAAAGTATATCGTGGCAGATATTCTAATCACAATGTCTAAATATAATACAAGGAAAGACAATTTAAGAGAACTCAGCCACACTTTTTTTTAAGAAACTGTCAGGAAACTGCCTCTGTGGCTTGCTGCTTTAGAGTAAGATTAAATGAATCAGTCTCACCATTTGAATGCGTGGGAAGTCAGAGACAGCAAAGTGACAACTAAAGACGGTTTATTTATAATTGGGCCCTCCTCCTATAGCTATTTGTGCACAAGTCCTGTGCACTAAGTTCAAAAGTACCTGCCCTTTATGTAAAATTACTGACAAATGCTACGTGTAGGCCAGGTGGATGCTCACGCTGGTTTGGCTGATTATAAAGTTCATGTAATTATTATTGAACTCTCTAGTGACATTTGGAAAAAAAAAAGTACAACTTAGTACACGGCAGCTTCAAAAGGCTCTGACTCCCCAGTCCTTCAGCCAGGAGTCTTTCACAACAAGGAAGAGCCTGAGGTGGGCATCCCTGCCAAGGAGAAGACCTAGGGAATGGCACTGGGACTGGGGCACCACCTGAGCATCAGCTTTGCAGCCAGCGGAGGTCTGTGAGAGCTGGAAGGTGATGTGGAGGCAGCATCACTGGACTCTGCTATTGAGAACTTCTGATACTGAAGCTGCAGCTCCCCACTCCTTAGGCTAAAACACCTCTGACTTTAACCCAGAGGTTTGGAGATTTCCAAACCAAGAGTTGCCAAAGACAGGTGAGAGCACTGTAGCTGCAGCTGCAATCACAAGCCTGAGAGAAATTCAGTAGTTTGTGGTAATATCTAATCAGTGAGCCCAGTTGGAGCAGCATCACAATGAGGAATGGGTTTGCCAAAGGAAAAGAGTGGGTATCCCATCTCCATAACCTCAGGATGTGGCCCCAGACTTTTGAAGTGTCCTTCTGAGTGAGGATAGGCAATATCCACAAATCTGAGATAAAGTTACCAAGAGGGGGACCCAGGAATAGCTGAGTCCCTTAGAAGAAGAGAAGGATTGCATTCATCCAGCTTCCATGTGGGTAAGTCAATGGAGTTGAGCTGACTTCAGTCCCTGAGCTTTCCTTCCTCCCCACCTCAGCAGGCTTGGCCTTTAGTCTGTAGCACCAGCCTGCACCCCTAACTGGGAAATATTATTAAAATGGCATTAAATATTAAGAGAGACAACACAGCATCTCTCACAGTGAGGGAGCTCCTGACACAGCAGTGCTTTTCCTAATAAACTGCCTTGACAAAACAGTTTACTTATATTCTTATTTCAGTTAGATTAACTACTCTGCATCAGTAAGGATGAGTGTGGCTTGGTGTTATTCTGAGTAGCAGTAAATATTTATTTGGCCCTCTCAGCATGGAAGTGGGTGGGCAGCAGGGTCTCAAGACAAGGCCTCATCAGTACAGTTTTTAAAGCCATAGTCACAGGCAGTGGCTAAGCAGCAAGAGACAACGCTGTTGTGTGAGGCCATCACCAATGGCTTAGCTATTAATATTGGTGCGTCACTAACAGTGATGGACATCATGGCCATGTTTGGCTTTTATAGAGATCTGGGATGGAAAAGGAGACAACCTCCATTAAATAGTTAAATAAATGTAAATATTACAAGGGTTTCCCATCTCCGGACAAGAGGTTCCCACCAAGCTTGGGGCTGTGTTGTGGCAGGCACTGCCTGTACCAGAAGTACTCCTTGGCCCACAGTACCTAAGTGCACAAACTCCCCGAGCATATCGGTGGTCTTGACAATCATGGGATCAGAGCTCCAGGCTTCTGGCTGAGCGAGGGAGGGATGCAAAGGCAGGAGAAGGATTGTTTGAAGGTTCTGGGAAATTTAATCTAAGCAGAGAAAATCTCCATCTCTGCTGTCTTGGAAACTTTGCCTGCAATTTCGAGTATTTTCTGTTGACAGTCATGGAAGTAAACATGCACGTTTGTCTTTGAAACACTGCTAGTCTTCTGGCCATTTGGCAAGGGGGGGGCATAAAAATGTTTAACTTAGGAAAAGCAGTTGCCTTCCAGAAAATCCCATGAGGCTTTCCACAGCACATGAGTTGGAAGCCATGGGGTTCCTGTCAGCACATACATACCTATCACTGAAGTATGGAAAATTAGCTTCAGCAAAGCACCACAGAAAGTTTTATTACTTTCAAGTCACTGAGTTTGACTTATAAGGCCTGACTAAAATTTTACCTCAGTCTGTATATTTTTTTTTTCCTTATCAGAACTTCCAGTATAATAAAATAATTAACGTTGCTCTCCTGATACCTTTCTATGAAAAAGCTGTTTCAGAGGGTGACGGGTAGAGGGAAGTCCCTTCCTTTTCTGCTGAAGCTATGTCGGAGATCAAATATAGCTGTTCTGTGCTGGTGAGGCCCACAAAATGGGTCTATTTAAGATGGAGAGTGCAGAAGGGTATAAATAAAGCTGAGCGGTGTGGTGGGGTATGTGAGAGGGCTAGGCAGTTGTTGCCTAGTGGGAATTTGGCTTGTAACTCAGCCAGTGAGTGACTCTGTAGAGTTTATAATGATAGGGTACTTCACCTATTGCCTCATCAAAAAGACAACATGCTTTACAGAACAGAGTATCCCTTACACAATCCTCTACAGCACTTATACAGTGCTATGATCACAGCCTGCCTCATAGGTGACTTTTTTTGGTCATACATGTTGACCTTTTAATCTGAACTAGTTTTTTCCTTTCCCTTTGACCAGTGTTCAGGAATGGATTTTAAATGGGCATTAAAAGTAAAATTTCAGATCCAGAAGCATCTGGTTTGGAGTGCAAGATGATTCCTCATGTTCACATTTGCACCCCTACGGAAATGATTCAGAATCTGGAGAAGCTCATTTCAAAGGCAGGGCCAAATTGTCCTTCCGAGTGGCTGCACTTTGAGATTCATGTCTGTCCATGGGCATCAGAGCATCACTGGTACCAGTAGAGCTGCACTGGTCGGCAGCAGCTGAGGCTCTGCCCGTGGGGCCATGCTGACATTGCTGGCCACCAAAAAGGATGAGTTTATTCTGGCGGAGAGCGTCCCTCCCT
The DNA here is from genome assembly GCA_033439905.1 of Ceryle rudis. NCBI lineage: Eukaryota > Metazoa > Chordata > Aves > Coraciiformes > Cerylidae > Ceryle > Ceryle rudis. The sequence continues at coordinate 6,529 of JAAGNO010025356.1, read as the reverse complement.
TGGGAATGGCACTTTGGGTAAAACAGCATGTGAGCTGGAGTTGAGAGGACACGCCGGTGGTTCCAGCAAAGGAAGCTGAGGAATTACAAAGAGAAATCAGGGTAAAATTTAGAATAGGAGAATTTGAAAAATTTCTCCTTTAAGAACTGGTAAAATATTGCAGGGGAAAAAAAATGTGGAAATAACTTTATTACACCCTTGGTTATTTTCAGCAGGATGTAAGAAGTGCATTTAATCTTTGTTGTGTACAATGTTTTTGGTTGGGTTTTGGTTTGGTTTTTTTTTTCCGCTTGCTCTAAGCATATCTCTTAATACAGCTTTACCAGTGGAATAATTAACAAAGCCTGCATCACAAATGTGGTGCTCTCAGGAGCTAGGTACTGATGTGCCCTTTCCCACTGCAGCGAAGGTAGGAGGGTTTACAGTGAGGTGAGCTCTGGGAAGCAGGAATCTCCCAGGAATTTCTGAGCACAGAAAATGCACTACTAGGTGCTCTTGGTGATTTTCACCTGGAGGATTTCCTTCAGTGATTTTTTCCTCCTTCCAGCCAAGGACAAACCTCTGACACTAGCCTACATTATTGTTTGAAGACAGATTGAAATCTCGTGATTCTGACATCGTTTTATTTTTAATTTCCACACTGCAAATGTCAGGGGAAAAAATACCCTAAAAATTATACTTCAGAAAAGACTATAATTACTTCCAATTAAATCAAGGCCCTGCTTGTTTGAAAGACTTGACCACAGCTAGAATTTCATTATCTGATAAGCACTTTTTTTAATATATTTCAAAGTTTCTGTTTTTATAATAAGAAGAAAAGGATCCAAGACCCTGACAACAATACCTGAGCTAACTGCAAAAGCTCAATGATGGGAAATTGTGTTTAACCCCTCAAATGGAGAGGCCACATCATTTTTAGGGCATTTATTTCAGCAATACTCCTGATGGGGAAGCAAAGTTCAGAAATGTGATCAGATGTAGTGGTAGGCATGGATGAGGTGACCCAGATCTCTGCCTTCCCCAGGGCACTAATCAGACTGTGCGCTTTCATCACACCTTTCTTCCATCCATGGTACCTAAAGCATTTTACCAACATGTATCCTGTTTCTCATTGCCACACTCCTGCCTATATCAGGCTACATCTATTGAAGCCACTGAAGTTATTTCAGCATCACCTGGGTTCATAGCGGGAAGTGAGTCTCACCCCTCTGTATGTCTGCACTGTAAATCCAATTTTTGCCCCGTGAAAGAGGCATTTGCATCACATGAGCTGCAGAGAGGATGCCACTGATGTTAAGACTGAGCAAAAATATCTGTGTTCTTATACAGTCCCACTTGCTGGTGCACAGGATAATTTTGCTGTAGGTTTTTGCGGTTTTATTGTGAACTTTAGCTCTGACAGGGCCATGGTCCCCAACCCCACTCAAGTATGCAGCATATTTTCCATATGCATTCAAAGATAAGGGCCTTTACTCAGAACATTAAAAAATAAGCAGTCATGGTCCCAGTCCAGTACGCTGACTGTTTTCTGATGTGCTTAGGAGTCAGTCTGTCGTGATAAAGAGGGAGGTTCAGGCTGGAGGGAAGGGGCAGGGGGACCTTCTGCAAAACATCTGCCTGTGAAAAAGGAGGAACAGGTGGCACTGCAGGGAGATAGTGACAGAGCATCATCAGGGTGTAAAGACAGATGATCCTGTAACCCGTTTCCCTTAGCATCCCAGCCAGCAGCAAGCCTGAGTGTTTCAGTCACTAGCAGCAACCCAAAATCCCAGTCACAAAGGACAGGATTTTCTCCAGGTGAAGCCACAGAGGCAACCTATAGCGAGTGTTTGCTCACGATCAACAGAGACATACAGCTGGGAATGGGCATACCATAGCAGGCTGCCTGAGTGCCCACAACCTGCACACAGAGCAGACATTCCAGCTATCCATGGAAAAATCCTCCCCCAAATACTCCACATCACAGTGGCTAGTCTTGGAGCCGATCATGTTAAGAGGAAGGAAATTAAAAATTGCAATTGACTCACCAGTAAAAATATGTGAGTGTACCCAGCGAATAAAGTAGATTCCCTCAGCACTTACCTAATAATTTTGCTTTTAATTAAACTGTCCTTTCCCACACTGATTTACATTTAAAAAGAAAACATCTGTGTGTATTTCACTAGGAAACCTTCCCCTGGTGTTTACAGAAATATTTTGCTCTGCTCAATGCAAAAGATTTGGGGCCTGATTCTTGTTAACAACATGCTGCCTTCCAGCTCCTCCGTGAAGGCAGACAGGTATTAAAGGTTGTCACTGAAGGACTTATGCTCACCCTTGTGTGCTCACAGCCTTTCCCCCCTGCTTTTTGTTTGTTTGTTAGCTGTTCATTTTGGTTTTTAATGTACCTTACAGTCTTCTATTAGCACATTTTTTTAAGGGTCAATCTTTCTGAAGAAGAAAACTCAGTGGATGGACAATGAGCTGGGAAAACTGGGAGTCACAAACCCCCTCAGCTTTGGGAGAAAGAGGAAGAATTTGCACCTCAGCAGCACGCACCTCTGGCATTACCCACTTCATGCTCTTGGCAGAGCTGGGGCCCAGTGGAGGCAGCAGAGCAGAGGAGGCGATTCCACCGTAGTGTTTCTAGCTCTGAGAGACCAAAGGACACCTTGTGTCAATTCATGCAACGCCCCCTAAGGCGTGAATGATGCCCAACAACTATGTTATAAAACTTGCCTGCCTTCCTTCTTGCACCTTGACCTCCAAAACCTGTGTTGATTTCCAAAAGACAAAGAACCCCAAACTCTATTTCCAGCAAGAATCACTAACTCCTGCTACTCCCACTGCAGCTGAGTTGGTACCAGCAGCCCCCTAAGACATGCCAGTTAAACACCATGTGCCTTTCTGGAGGAGTGAGTGACATGCCCAAGACCACCAAGATTTGCATATGTGGGGCAGAAATAGGGATGAACTCTGCTGAGTGCCAGCCCAGCACTGTAAGAAGCCCCCCCCCCCCCTTCCCTGATTTAGCGCCTGTCACCATCGCCCAGGAGCCACAGTGGACATAGCTGAAGGTGCTGCTGCCTCAGTGGTACACGACGCTCCCTGTGTCCTTGCACCCAGACTATGGGTGTGTTTATGGTAGACCAAATTATGCAAATGGAGAAATGAAAAATCCTAAGATGTGACATTAATATGTGTTTCTTCAGTGCTGGCTTGCCATCCTCTCCTGAGTGAAGGGGCCAAAGAGAAGTCGGAGTTGGAAAGTCTCTCTGGATTTAAAATTTTAGTGACACGTCCTGCAGTCTCAGGCGTGCAGTGGACCATGATCTCTCCTGCAGAATGGCCTTGCCCCAGGGCTGCTGCAGTCACACTGCCAGCATCTGGCTTCTGATGGGTATGTTCACACCATGGCTTTGTCCCTGGCTTGGGGGCCTAGATGACCAAGGATGTAGCATCCTTGCACAGATTGTCAGTTTGGGGGACAATGAAAAGAAGGTTGTAGTCTCAGAGCCGGGCCACCTCTGGATTGCATCCCCATCTGTGCACAGCTGCGGGAAAGTGCAGCAAGGGGTTATAGCCCCCGGCTCCAATCATATGCCCCAAGTGACCTCTGAAGGAGACTCTCATGAGGAGGCCCTTGTGTGAACCAAGGAGGAACGTCAGCCCCTGTTTCCTCTGTATGCCCACACACCACAAGTTTCCTCCCTGCACTGGGTTTTAGCAGCCGATCAGGGCCAAGGTCAGGACCTGTTGGGACTGGGTTTTGTTTACCAAATGTGCTGTGATCTCATTTGGCAGTAATACTTAAAAATATGTAAGACCTGAACAGTCCTAGTGGTGAAAATATCCCCATTAATTTTCCTGTCGTTGGATTCATTATTGGTAGAGAGGATCTGTAATGTCCTTTGTGTTACTGAACCTGAAAGGTAATCAGGAATTGGTGCTGTGGGCCAGACAAGTGGTTCATCAAGTTCATCACCTTGCCCCTAAAAGAGGCAGAATAACCTGTGCTTTGAAGCCAGGCAGCTTTAGCATTTGTGTAAGTATGTCATGCATAGGTGTGGCTACTCCTGTGTCCCCACCTCTGTGCTCCACCTGATAGCCACAGGGCCAGAAGACACCATTGCCATGCCCAGGCCGCACACAGTGAGTCCTGCAGACCCCTCTTCCAACACCTTCCTCTTTTCTTCTGGTGAAGGAATGAGTTTGGTTTGCATTTTAAGCTTGTGCGTCATGCTAACTTTGATGGATGTGGAGTTAACGCAGACCCAAGGGCTATGGGATAGCTCAGGATGAAAAAGAGAGGGAGAAGAACCCATCAGTGCGGTCTCATGAAGCAGATGCTGGTAACCCTGCTCCCATTTCACAGCCCAGAAGAGCAAAGGTCATATGGCTAACCTGGACCCGTGGTGCAGCAAAATGCTGTGACGAGAAGTGAAGTTGTTTCCTTTAGCAGCCTGCTCCTCCCCTCTGTTTTTGTCCTCTGCTCTTCTCTGACATTTTTTCCATGTCTCCTCTGTGGCTCTGAGATGGGGCTCCATGGCTGCCGCTCTGATCAAGAGCAAGGAGGCAGGCTGGGATCAGAAGCATCAGTAGCCTTGGAAAGCAGATAATGTCCTCCGTCACAAAAGAAGAAAGCAGCATGTAATTACAATGACCAGAAAGATGTTTCAGAAAAATATGTTATCGATTCAGTGCCCTGAGGGTCTCCAGGGCTAAATAAAAGAGGGGTAAGAAACAAGTTTAAAAACTGTGCCCGCTGCCATCCACGCTGCTTGAGCTCCAGCTCTGGCCTGGACTTCCTCAGTGGTCCAGCTGGAGGCAGCTCCATTTCTTTCCAAGATTTGATGGTGGTTGGTCTTGGGATCACTCTCAAAATGAAGCTGGGATGAGACAGCAGCAGGTTTTGCTCCCTCTGCTGTACACAGTCCTCCAGTGCCGTCCCAGACAACTCTGTATCCTGAACCACCTCCACCTGCCCTGCCCAACACTCCCTGATGCATTTAACATGTATCTTCAGCTTCATGTTGTAAACAGAATGCTAATGGGCTGTGAGACAGCCCTCTTCTTATTTCAGGCATTTCTGAGTTGGAAAAAAAATCATGCAAAACACTGAAGATACCTTGCGAACAAGATGGCCCACAGGAGTCTGGGGATCACGTCCTCTGCAGCGCAGACACGGTCATCCTGCTCCATTGGCTGCTCAGCATAGGTTGCTCCCTGGCCTGCTTTATCTGCCCATGTAGGCATCCTCTGAGCTCCCCAAGACTAGGGGCGAGGCTGGCAGGAGCGCTTGGCATGGAAATCTCCAAATAAATGTTACCTCTTGCCTCCTCCTCCTCCTTCAGACATCAACAGGAGCGACTGGGTGTTGAGCTCTGCTGTGATCGAATCCTGCGGTGGAAGAGGGCTGGGCTGGCACCAGCAGCAGTGAGAGGCAGGGTTTTGGGGGACCAACAGTAACAGCAGGCACGAAGAGAATACGTCTTCACCTGTCTGGTCCCAGTCTGCTCACCTGTAAGGAGCTCCAGGCGGGCAGATCCAGACGTGAGTTAATGCAGGATCGCAGCCCGAGGTTTTGCTTCCACCTTTGCCAGAGGCTTTGCATGAGTCTCAGCTTCCTTGACTGTGTAATGGGTACCTGGTGACTGACCTGCTTTTGTAAGGCTCCTGCCAGGCAAAGGGGGCTCCGGATAATGTGGCTTCACCTACAGGTTTCCTGTATGCGCTGACAAAAATGATGCCGGTCAGGTTGGTGTTCTTACAGCAACAGATCAACCAGAGATCTGGATCTCTGAAAATAAATTAAAAAAAAAAAGGGGGGGGGGAAGGATGACAGTAGCTGTCAATCTCAGTAAGTAAACACTTATTTTATGTGGTTCTGGTTTAAAAAAAAAGAAACAAAAAAAAAACCGACCCAAGATCAACCCACAGCTGAGTCCTAAAAGCAACAACCTATGTTTCTTTTAAATGCATCTGCTAAATATTTACACTGCAAGCAGGCTAAATGAAAAAAAAAAAAAAAAAAGAAAAGAATAAATTGGAACTTTTGTCAGTGAACCAGATTGTGAAATGCCTTGAGGGAAAAGAAGATTTATTTGGGGAGAGGGGGAGAGGTAGGAATTTTCCATCCTATTGTAAAACATGAGCTCAAATTATATGATCCCCACAGCCAGTGAACTGCAAAGCTTCAATCAGCTGCCTTTTTTATTTATTTTTTCCCTTCCTCACTTTTCTATAAAGAGGAGGGGGAAAGACAGGAGTGTTTCACCAACTTCTGTTGACTGTTCCTTTTTTCTCCTGATTGAAATGTGTTGTTAAACAAGATCCCACATAATCTCAGCAGAGGGTTTCTCTCGCTCGCTCCCTCTCCTTCTGGGAAGCCGCGATCAGTGCCATCGGCGCTTGATTATTTGCAAACTCCCTTCGCTTTTTTTTTTTTCACCCCGTGTTTTTTTTTTTTTTCCCTCCTCTCTGTCTCGGTCTCCGTCTCCCTCTCTCTCCCTCCGTCTTTCTCTCCCTTTCTCTCCCCCCCAGTGCAACT
>JAAGNO010025354.1:50432-67087 GCA_033439905.1 Ceryle rudis | reverse complement strand
TGATCCACGCAGCCCTCCCTCCCAGTCCCCGGGGGAAACGGCAGGTGCGTATTTATTACAATACAAAAAAAAAAAAAAAAAAAAAAAAAAGGCAAAAAAAAGCCCTGACCTACACAGTGGCCATCAGACAAACCAATAACTTCAAGAACAGCAGGCTTAGCAAACTGTGATGATAATTTTTAGAGAACATGGCAGCCCAAAGAGAGATTTTTCTCCATAAGTATTGTTGTGATTTTGCATTGTTATTGCAGATATTGTAAAAAGATCAAAATAAACTTACTGAGGATATGCGAAAATAAAGAGCACAAAAAGAAGGAATCATCCTATTCTTATCTCCTAAATCCTTTGCCAGTCCAGCACTCCCAAATCCACCAGCCCCATACACCAACAGTTAAGCTTGGCAGGTCACCCGAGCTCAGTGCTAGAAATCATGCAGTCCCCAGCTTCCCTATGAAACTGATGACAAGGGCATCAAATTGATGCTTCTGCCAGAACTGGCCAGAGTACAAAATCTCATTCCTGAGCAGATGTCAGGTAGGGCGAACATTCAATCTCCACAAGGCTTGGACAAAAATGTAGCACAGCAGCACAGAGGTGAAAGAGGGTTGGTGAAAAGAACAGACCCTGAGTCTCCAGCCAAAATATTTCAAAGCAACTTCTGCTGAGGAGACACAATCAACAATTCCAGCGTGAAAGAATGTCGGCTTCGGCACACACAAAAAACCTTCCACTAACATCTCCCAAATGGAAAAGATATTATAAACAACATTCACCTCACTCTCCTCCCTTCCTGTCACAGAAATGACCACAATTCTTTACTACATACCTTCAAAAACAGTCTTTTGCAGATGAAAAGAAATAAAATCTAACCTTAAGAAGTACTTTCAGAGACCCCCTTTATGCCACTGCTCTGTGTTATGGAAAAATGAAGGTAGAAATCTGTTGAAAAACATTTCCCTGCTGTATTGTGATTGACATCTGACAGTGCTCAGTGGTGTCCTAACTTGGATGAATTTAAATGACAAGCTTCCCTTTATAAGTAACAGAGCTTCTTTTACAATAGAACAGCACGATTACTTCATGGAAAGAAAAAAAAGGAAGAATCAAAGTTTTTCTTCAAATCCCTGGGGGCACCCCTGACCTGTCACCGGGCTGCAACCTTCCCTCGTTAATCTATGCAAATCGGATGACTCTAATTTGTGTCACCGATGGCTTTGCCACACCTTTAAATTCAGAGATCAGCTATGGGATGATGCCTTCATCACACAGAGTTCAGATCACCTTCATGTTACCAACATTTTTAATGCCATGACAGATGACTTCCCCACCATTCTGGGACAAGGCAGTCCACACAGCCCTCCAGACTACTTTTTGATTAACATCGAGACAAAGGCCAGCGGTGTTTTGCCTCTTCTTTTGTGATTAGCAGCATTGCTGCCGTAAGCATTCCTAAGCAAGAACCCCTGGGAAGAGTATCAGATCCCAGGTCAAGGCACAAACTGCCAATATCACGGCTTTGCTAACAGTCACCCAGTCGCTTTTATGGACATGAAGAAAAAAAAAAAAGAAGAAAAAGAAAAAAAAAAAGGTATTCACTGTAATAAGCACTGGTTCCAACTGAGAGATATTATGTCAAACTCTAAGGCCTGTTTCAAAACTTTCTCCATTCACGTAACTTAATACACTTTGTAAGCCAAAGAGGGCAATATCACAGAAGATGCTCTATGTTCACCTTCCACGTCACACAAAGGCCACGGAAGCTATTTTGTCTGGGTTTAGTGTAGTATGGGAGTTAAACTTTTTGCTTTAAATTGGGTCTTCGTCAAAGATACACTTTTCTTATTTAACCCTAGCCTAACTTATTTTAGCCCTAGTTTCATCCCTGTCAGACTCTTCTCTTCATAGTGCTGAAGAAGTGGAGACTTTAATTTATAATGAAAAATATGTTTATTATTGCTATTATCCATATATACATGCATATCTATTCATTCAGAAAGTTACAGGAGAGAAAACTTTAAAATCATTTTCCTAAAACCCCAAAAGCACATGGAAGTGTCATTATTAAAAAAACATTCAAAGAATTCAATACATGACCTATGTGATCCATTCACTTAATGCATCTAACAATATACTTTGTGCAATAATCTTATTTGCCTATGCCTTGCAATTCTGACAACACTCAAACCTGTTAACCATCTTCTCAAACAAACACTGAAGGTTACCAGTTGTGACAGATTTGGACTAATGTTGATGGTAGCATGGGAGTTAGTTAAAGTGATTTGATAAGCTTGTAGCAGCTTGAGGGGCGGCGTCATTCCAAATATGTAAACAACATTGTCAACAACATAGCCCTTCAATAAATGCAGCCTCTATCTCAAACAGTCATTATTAAAATAAAAAAAAATAACAATATTGAAAAACAGGAAGGAAGGAAGACAGACAGAGAAAAAAAAAATATATAAAATGTCTTTGTCTGTAGCCACAAATCAATGACATACAGCATCAGGGTTCACTGAAACACTGACAAATGTGTCAGGAACACGTGTTTTTAGCATTACTGTATTCTTCACAACTATTAGGAAGCAAGTATAAGGTTATTATAAGCATAGAGGCTAAACATACAGTGACATACTTCACAAGCTCACTCATGCTTTGTATCAGAGCTTTCACTTACTATAGTAAGTGGATTATCCCATTTTCCCATGCTGATCCAAGTGATCTCATTATTTACAGAAGAAGCCTGGCATACAAGGATCACTTTGCCAAGCATCCCTTACAACATCTTAGCAGACTCTGTTTTTAAAGAAAAACTCTCATATTTTTCTTGTAATGACCCTTCTATTGAAAAAAAAAAAATTAAAACTGAAAATAGCTGCCACAGGGATTACAGCCTCTGCCACTGGGGAGGGCAAATGCAATTACAGAGCCAGTATTTTTTAACAGCTCCCACTCTGATGGCCAATAAGCAACTCGGTATTCCCCCGTCTCCATCCCCCAAGCAAATTGCTATATATATCCCCTGGCGGGCTGCCAGAGTCTTTGGAGGCTCTGCACCACAAGCATGCTCAGTGAATCCTGGCCATCTGGTTAGCTGGCTGGATCCCTGCCTCCACGATCTGTGTCTTCAGGCAGAACCGGCCCCTGGAGTATTTGGGTATGGGCAAGAACCACTTTAGGGGAGAGTCTGCCTATGCTGATTGAAAAGTGACCCATTGCTTTGCTCCATCCTCAAGAGCTTTTATCAGAAAGTGGATCCCAAAGGTCTTTCAGTGTTTTATGGTGTACAGAAGACCTTTCCATAAGGTAGGACTTTCCATAGCAGACCTCAACCTGTAAATTGCTGAGGGAAAGTGCTTTAAAATAAACAACAGCTCTCAAAACAAACCCTAAAAGCATCTAGGCCTCTATCCAACAAAACACTTAAATGCTTATGTAGCTCTAGAGAGGGTAGGCAGCTCACCAAATATTCATGGTTGCTCGATAGCCAGATTCACTTTTCACAGCTCTGCCACAGATTCATCTGTAACCTTTTACAAGTGATTCAAGCCCTTCCCAGCCTGGATTCATTTTCTCCAGCTGTAAAACTGGGAAAGTGATCCTGAGTTTCATCATTGTGAATATTTTCTTACATATCAGATGTTTATCCAGTGACCAGTAGTGGAGTAATGAATTACACAGAGATACTTATACATTTAACTACATATATCCAGACTCTTCCTCAAATGCATGGATCACCCCCCACCCACTGAGTAGATCTCTTTGAATTTAATTGAAATTTTCCCTCTAAGTAAATGTTTGCTGGATCTTTAACTCTCATGGGACATTGAGATATCGTGGTTAAAACTGGCTAGAAAAGAAGATAACTCTCTATCATGATTTCTCTAATGAGAAATCCTCAAATTCTGTCAATACTTAGGATACTATGATGTGGTTCAAAGCTAACTTTAGGGGAATTAGTCCTTTCAATTCAATTCAAGGGTCTTTTTAGTAAGGAAACAGACCATATTAGTTTGCTTCCCTTTTTCAGATTCATAAGATGTTCTTATTATATATTAACATATTAGAGGGAGAGTGATCTTGTGAGGTTTAAGAAATAACAACTTGAAAAAAATGATTTCCAAAGGACTGGCTGCAGTGTCAATTAATATTCAGAGAGGAAGTTCTAGTGGATAGGGAACTACCCAGGGATTTAGGTGATATGGGATGTAGAAGAGGATCCCAGCTCAAACACAGACTGCTTTGGACAATTGGTTTCATCTCACTTGCCAATTCTCAATAAAAGATCACAGAGGGGACATAATCCATTAAAATATCTCAGGCAGACTTTATATTAAGGCTAGAAGAATAGGTGTTTCATCCATGATACTCTCACTTTTTCTTTTCCTGATTTGTAGCCTATCAAAACTTCACTGATTCCTAAATCTCTCCCCAAACTGGTATTCAGGTCACCTTTACAGTGCAGCTATACAATAAAGCCATCTGTTAATTTAGAAAGAGGATGCAGAGTACCAATGCACTAAGACTGGTGACTCTAAATGAAAATATACACTGGCCAAAAATCGTTCAGAAAAAGCAGAGCTCCACAGTTGCATTTGCCAATCCATAGCCAAAGCAACCTCCCAACAGCAACCACAGGGTGACAGAAACACACAGTAAAAGCTGTCTATGCATCTGAGTAATACTGCCTAACACAGTTGCCAAGGACTACTTGAGAAGAAGCAAAATTTACCATCACAGACTGGAGCAAAAATTCCTATTTCCTGTGATTAGTCCCACTTCCAAGCTAAGACTGCAGCCAAAGCACTCACATGGCCAGTGCAATCTAAGGGGCTCTGTGCAGTGACCACTGTGCTCCACTGGCCCCCAGCATCCTCCCACCACACCCTCCAACAGTGCACATGAAGGGCTTCATTTCACAAGAATCCACAGTTGGAAACCATTGCCATTAGTAGAGGTATCGCTGTGATCCACACATTGAAAAGCATTTCAATTTAAGCAGTAGTGATTAATTGATATGAAGCTGTGTTCCTGCCCCTCCTATGGCATCTGAACAGATCTTACTTTTGCAATAACAAGGGGTTAAGATTTGCCATGAACGCACCACCTACATTTTTAAGGTTATAAAAATGGGATGCTTACACTTTTCCTAACCCCTCACCAATGACCAGATCCATATGTAAATTTCACACAGTAGTATTTAGTAGCATAATTAATCCCTACTTTATGTTATGAGTAATATTTCCTATTCCCGACCCTGCAACGTCCTTTAAGAAGATCCATGTTCCAATTAGACTAGCCCATCGGCACTCTTTTAATGAGCAGATTAATCATTCAGATGGGTACAATGGTGTCATCACAGGTTTTAAATATGATAATCTACATCCTAATGGTGCTGCAAAAGCCTTGGCTCACAGCAAAAAAAAAAAGGTAGGCAAAAATTGGTGATACTTTCTTTTTTGTTCTCTTTCTTTCCATATGACACAAGACATGAGAATACTTGGGCAATGCAGAAAGTGCAGCAAGAAGGCAGCTCAGAGGGAGGGGTTGATGAGCAGCTTGATGATTCAGGTGCAATAATTGTTTTGCAAGGACAGAGAGATCCTCTGGTCCCTGAAAAACCTTCTGCCACGATGAGGAAAAATTTCTGGTCTGTCTTGTCAGCCTAACACATTGGGTCTGCCCTGGCAGACATTTCTCAACACTTATTTAAAAATACATCCAAAATGTGAGACTGTCATTCAGAAATTCATATAATTTTAATAAAAATAGAGAACTTTTCATATCATGCCCATCTTCACCATTTCTAAAAGGCACATTGGATATTTTTAAAGCCAGAGAACCTATTATATTTAATAATACCAAAAAAAAAAAAAAAGGGTGGGGGGATACTTCCAAACTACAACATACAGGCTCAATTCCATGAAAAAAAAGCTGGTATAGACACTCCTGTTCAAATGCAATCCATGAAAAAGCTCCTACAGTAATAACACCCTCCAAACTAGAAGTGCCAGGATTATCAAGCCAGGACCATACTCCATCCCTGCTTTCAGTGTGACAGTTAAAAATCTCATGTGATGCACTGCTACTTAATTGTGGCTTTGTACTCACAGGGCTTGTTTTAGCAACAGGTAGAAGTTCCATCTGCTTTTCCGTCTCTTGAGCTTGTCTTAGTAAGACAAGCCCTACAGAACACCAGCATCTTTGCAGACATGCAGCATTGATTTACACTGTGGTTGATTTTGATGTAGCCAGAAAAGAACCAGCAACTGTCAATTCATCTACAGGTTGCCTTTTAAACCCAGCAAGAAAAGGACAGTGGTGGATACTTGTCTATGAAAAAGCTAACTGTAAACTGTGATCCAGTTCTAAGGACCATCCTCTTGTGAACAGTCCCCATAAAGTCATGACCAAAGCCTGAGGAATTCTTTCATCTTTGTCTGAGGAAGAACTGAGTAAGGGATATTAAATTTGGATTTCCCTAATGTACCCACACACAATTCATGGCAAAAGGCAACTGTAAATTCTGCTGCAAGATGTCTCAACTTCATTAAAACATGTTTCTAATACAAAGGAATCTTTATTTCTTATCATTAAAGCAAAATCTCTTCTTCAGCAGCCAAAATCACTCTCCAAAGTCACTGTCAACAGTGTGATTGTATTTTTCAAACTGCATTTTTCAGCTAATTGTTGTCCAAAACCTCCTCATTTTACTCAGATATGTAACTGTAGGAATCAGTCACGCTACTCACTCAATTAAATTGTATCCATCTTGGCCCTTCATCTTTTCGAATCTGATCCAGCTCTCCTTGACTACAAAGACGATTGGATCAGAGCCATTTTGCATAACACCGGTTTAGGATTAGGTATTTCAGTCAGGTGTCCAGGTGTACTGCCTGAACTCAGTCTGAAATTGCCTGCATCAGATAGGCTGATACAGAAAATTGTTTGCATACAGAAGGAAGCACTGAAATTATAAAGAGCCATCTTGTGCACACGCACTTGCAGGGCTAGGAGACATTATTCTTACTAATGCACCTTTGCTAATGTCCACATCACAAAGATGTTTTTTCTCTTCAGTATAACACTAATGTTAGTTGTCCATTATGGTATCTGGAGTCATAATGGGCAAGGAATCCCTACAGTGAAGAAGCCAAAGGAACAACATTCAAAAATAATTCCTACATTGGTTATGGGAATATTGCTGTAGCAATTTTATTATTATAATTATTATTAAAAAACAAAAACAAACCCACCATATTTTTGTAGTGCATTAATTTCTGTTCATTTGGCAAATTCAGGAAATCATTTACAAGCCAGCACTTTAGAAGCACTTAAGAAAACCAGCATCAGCCATCAAATGATCCCTGCAATGCTGCTCTTAGAGGGACCACCTTACACTACCCCTGGCTGGCTTTTCTGCAGCCCCCAGTACCAGTAAGCAACGCATTCTGTACCTGGCACAAATCTGATTTTGGCTGTCACTCTTTGCTGAGGCTTTAACTAATACTATCTGTGCAACTCTAGAAACCACATCAAATTGCAGTTTTTCCTGATTTTTCTAGTAATTTGCATAATAGGTCACTGCTAACACACCGTGCTGAAGGAAAAACAGCTCAACTGAAATCTACCTTGGTTGTTTTAATTAAAATATACTCAAATTTTCCCCCTCTATCCTCAGTTCTGTCTGCCCAGGAGCGAATGAAGAAAATACATATGTGAACAACTATAAATAAATGCAAAAAAATAATTATAAAATTAGTTCTAGATGCATAATCCAGTATGATTGATGTTATGTTCCCACCATGATCCTAGTTCCAGAAGAGTTAATCAACCATAGCAACCTTCTAATCAGAGCAGTGAACTAATGATCCTATTTCTGAGTAATACCAGTCAGATAAGGCTCTCAAAAGGTAGTTAACATCACTTTGGTGGAAAGGCATGACAAGTGCAAGTTCTAGCAGTGGGTAATGCATCATTCATGCCCCCTCTCGTTCTGACATTTTAACGTTATCTTGTTTTACTGTGTCGGCCTAACACTGCCACTGCTGGCAAATTAAACTGTGAACTTACAAAGTGGGTGGCAATAAATACAAATTATGAGAGTTCAAAAGATGTCCCTGGAGGTGTACTGCCAGACATGGAATGTCTCTGGCTTTTCTGTCACATAGCAATAGACAAGACAAAGTGTAGCATAAGCTGAAAAAAAGAATTAACTACATCATGATGAAAAATGAGATGAAAATGAAAAGAAAAAAGAAAAAAAAAAAAGAAAAAATCCCACCCACAAATAAAAAGGAGATGTAAAGGCAGGACAGGAATGAACAAGAGAGCATATCCTTGAAATAGAAAACATAACTCTTTTTTACCTTGCAGGACAAAAGTTATGTAAATTAGGAATCAACAAACGCGTCTTAGAAATACAGACCAACTATAAAGCATTGTCAATGTTATTACAAAAGTAAGCAGCTGCCACACAAAAACAGGAGCAGCATGATGTTACTGCATTTGTATCTCTAGTAGCGATTCTGAATATCCCACTCCACTTACCCACGCTAACAAAGATTTCACATTTTCCATTGACTTAAATACATGGGGCAAAATCCTGTTTCATAGTCAGGAAAAAAAAAAAAAAAAAAAAAAAAAAAAAAAAGGCACCCAAAAGAAAAAAGTAAAAAAAGTGTGTATTAAAAGAGGGAAAAAAAAAAAAAAAAAAAAAAAAAAAAAAAAAAAAAAAAAAAGAGAGAGAGAGAACTGCCTGAGGTGACAACAAGGAAATCACAAAAAGCAAAACCTCCTTGAGCAGCCTTATCTCCAGTCTTTTCTATTTTGTGTAGGGAGTAGGAAGATAACGGAGCCAGTGAGGTTCCCCCTCACACCCCCCCCACTCTCAAGGGGCTGGTATCCTACCCAGCTCCACAGAGCCACGGCCTAGCTGCACAGTGCATCAGTAGTACTGCAGATTTAACACAGACAAAACAGGAAAAAGTTAACATTTCTCCTTCCCTCAGGAAGATAAAACTTTACATGCTACTAATGGGGTCAGGAAAAAACCTGATTTTTTAATATACCCGAGCCATGAAGCTTATTCAATGTGGTCTAACACCACTAATGAATCTTATAAAACATTTTATCTCCCCCGCCCATGTTCACAAACCACTCACATGAGGCTTGAAAATCACAGTAATATCTTCCCAAAGTGTAGATATCATTCACACCATATGCAGCTCAACTCTGTTTATTTTTCCCTATAAACCATTGGTTTCATTGAAACTCATTAGCATCACCTGTGTTAATTACACTAGCAAACCAATCAGCAGCTCCTTCTTAATTAGGTTTTCTTTATTAAAGCCGGAAATTACCAAGGAGACAAAAGTCAACTGGGGAAATTATGTGAAAAGGAGTGTTTATGCCAAATTACCATACAAAATATAATAAGGAAAGGAAACTCACTTTGTTTACAGGAGTAACAAACAATATTAATTTTCAAGGTCACTGGCACAATTATTAATTACCCGCCTTACATTTTATTGTGATAGTTTAGTCTGAAAAAGGCGGGGGGGCTCATGAAAAAATCCCTCGGAGTGTGGTTGCACTGCATTTCAGCTGCCACGGTCACTGCCTGTGACGTGCACAGTGCTTTAGGAAGTTACTTTCATGAGCATTTCCCAGATGGGTTGGCATGATGGAAACTCTGTGAGGTACATAAAAAGCTCTGAGGTCTGACTGCTACCTCCCTTAGAGAGGTCCCATGGGAAAGGAGAATTCAGCCAGTGAAATCTAGGTTGCTCATTCCTGGTGGAAGTCATTTTAACACCCAAGAATGTACCATGAGATGTGCTGCTGCTACAGATCCTAAGACCCCAGAGGGATGCCATGCCCCATCCCTTTACATCCCCTGATATCAGTTAAAGCTACTCCCATAACTCCAGAGAACAGAGCTGGAATGGGCTGAAACAAGTCCCTCTTAACATAACTGGGTTTTCTGAGGTTCAGTAGGAAACACCATTAAATCAGCCCTTCTGCACAGGAAATCTGCTGGTGTACCCAAGCTTCTGCCCCTTCACTGCCAACAGTGGGCTAGCAGGCTTCATTTGTGCTCTGCGGGTTTTGACCCAACAGCATCCTGCTCAGTCTGTTTGGCACTGTGTTGATGCCAAGATGAGGTCAGCGTGCTAGGCCACAGAGCAAGCTCTGTGGCTATTAGTATAGGAAATCTGCCAGCTGCTTTCTCCTTACATGTCCATCTACCAGGAGAGTCCCCTTTGAGCATTTTTTACCATCCTGTATCGTCTTTTCAAGTTTTCCTATATGCCTACACACACACACTCATGATTACACACACGTTAGTGTGACTACTCAAGCTCCACAGCTCTACCAGGACCCCTGAGATGTTACTATCAAAGCAGTTGTCTACTGATAAACCCCCAAACTAGCAACCATGATGAAATCTTTCAAGGCATACTGCATCAGGAAATGATCATGAGATGACATTTTGGATCTTCTGAAGCTTCATCTTCTCTCTAGATTAAACACCTTGCAACATCTACTGATTTTTCAGTTGACCAATATGAAAATCAATGCTTGAGCTCTGCATTCTTGACCTGACAAGTCAGAGGGAACTACCAAAATAAGCCATTCATGAACTGTAGATTATCTTCTGTCAATTCACCTGAAAATCCAGTCTCAGCAACCTATTATTTCAAAGTTGCTCGCTGTGCTGTACAACAGTTCGGTCTGGCTTTCTGAAAAACGAGATGCCTGTTCCTAGCCTTGCACTGTTTGAATGTTTGCAACTTTACAGAACTTTATTTTGGGAACCCTACTGAGTCCATAGAAAGCTCAGATTCTGCATCATCCTCATCATCAGGCTGTGAACAGGTCCTTTTGAGGTTTACTGCAGTTAGTTCAAGTCAACGTGCATCCGTGCTGCTGCTACATTATGCCAGACATTTCTCTGTTGTTTTGTAACACTTCTACACTAATTGCAGAAATATATCTAAATTTTTACTGATCTTTCTATTCTGTCCTACCATTTTGGTGTACACATCCTTAGTTAATCACCTATCAACTCTTTTCAGCCCTGCTAATACTTGCATTTTGGAAGAATAGTTTTCTGCAGATGTATAAATATCCAAAGACCTCAAAAAAACCCCTAGTCTACTTCTCAGAATAACTTTCCTCTAACCCAGTTATCTATTATACTGCCAACATCTCAGTCTGCAGTCCATTTATTAACTGTTCAAATGCACATACCTTAGCTTTATTGCACAGATCTGTTACATAATGGGCAATTATCTCATTTTACAGATAGTTGCTTGTAAACTAAGATAATGTGGTTTTCCCACGAGTTATTTTTTGTATGCATTATAGGTTTTCTGTATTTTTTGTGTGTCTTGATTTTACACTTTGCAGTCCTCTTTATGGCACCACTGGAAGATACAGCAGTCACCAGTGCCAGGACACCTGCAGCATCTGGCTCTGCTTGCGCAGTATCTGGCATACCAGAGCCTTAATGCTCATCTGGTGTCCCAGGTGTGACCATAGTACAACTATTTCACTTTCTCCAATTTCTTTGCAATGCCACTTCACTCCAGCAAAATTTGAAGTGTTACAACCCCTTCCCTCCAGCTCTGTGAGGACTTTTCCAAACTAACACTTCCTTTGATCCTTTCCCTTAATTTTGTTACTGAAGTAGGTAATAAAGATGTGACAGAGATTCAGGAGGGCTGGTGAGAAATGGGGTTACCTCCTAGCTTCAGTCAACTGACAGAAGAAAGATAAAGGTTATACAAGGCTTCAGGTCTGACCTTCCAGAAAACTCTGTATAAACCTATTGCACTGTGCTCACTTGAAGGAGTGGGGAGTACTGGGAGGGAAGTGACTGCCCTGAAGGCATCTGTATAATTGAGGACATCTCACACAGTCTTTGGCAGGAGCTTTCTCCTCTCCCCACGGCCTGTGGGCATTTCCCCTCAGCTCATCCCAGTCCCTCTGACGCACTGACTCTAACGAAAGCAACACCTAGAGTCTGCATTCAAATCACGTTTTCTAGTGAATCACGGTTCTATCAGATGACATATCCACTCTTGCTTTGATCTTCACCTTAGGCTGCTGGAGAAGAGGGACTTTCCAGTAATTCCCTACGTCTTCCTGACTTGCAAAGTACAAGAATAACGTGGTCTGCATGTGACAAGAAACTGTCTGGAAGAGACCCCCAGGCGAACATTTGCACTCTGGAGAAATTGTGGTGGCTTTCTATGCCTTCTCCACACCCTACCTTATGAGGGAATGACTTGTCAATACAGAGAAGCCCATACTCAGCATCTTCTATTCAAAATGATAAAAAAAATAATGAGATGTTGCCTATTACGTCACCTGTCGTACTAAGCCCTTGCAAGATAGGTAATGTCATGCAATGTGACAAGACTGTCTCAGGAAAGTTACACATCAGCTGCCCTTTAAAATGGATGATTTTAGAAAAGCATACTGCACCTTAAAGGTGGAGTTTCCAGCTGTTGGATCATTTAAGACAGACCATCACATTCTGTTTTAGAAAGAGACAGGCATGTGGAAATGTTCATTTCTTTTATGTTAGTTGGGAGGGAAATAGCACAGACAAAAAAAAAAAAAAATCCCCTATGCTAGAAACGCATCACAGTTGCAACAATTCCAGAATGAGTATTTAAAAGACAATTTTTTTAAAAAGTGTATGATTTCCGTGATAAACCATAATGGCTCTTTGGAACCCATCACAGTCTACTATAAAAAAAAAATTTCATATTTAAAACACTTAAAATGTGTTATAAAGACATTTTTGAAAGTGAACATTATTTACCCAGAAGACCATAATGGTTCTGAAATGTATTTTGTAACTCTGTATTCAGGGACTTTTTTGTTAAAAGGAATTTTTTTTTGGCCCAAGAGATCTTAATTTATATGAAACTATCAGAATTTATTGTTTTAATAGGGCTCAAATGAAGTTTGGAACATGTTACTCCACATACGTCAGCAATGTTTTTCAGACAAAAATAAGAAAGAGGAAAAAGGAATAAAGAAATAAGCAGAAGAAGGGAAGGAAATGGAAGAGGGAGACAGAAAGATGGGAGATGAGAAGACAGGAGACTGCCCACACAGCTAAGACTCTGACAGAGAAGAGCCACAGTTCTGGTAGCAGATGTGTTGAGGGGGAGGTCCAAAATTTCAGGGGTGCTGGGGGGATGGAACTTATGGGACAACACACACAACACAACAGGTATTTCTCAGCTCAAAGGAGAGCTCCCAGACTCCTGTGTTACAACATGCCAGCTCTGAAGGAAATACAAGGAATAAAAAGGTCAGTTTGGGTGAGCAGGAGCTGCAGATCTGACAGCTACCCTAGATAAATGCTGTAAGTGCTTGCACAAATGCATCTTGAGATTAAATAGCAAAGACTATTTGAGTCTTCTCCTGTGTGATCCATTAGAAAAACCCAGCTCACATGCTGGTCCATACCGTGGACTAATGATAAAAGAGAAGAAATATCAACAACCAGAATGAAGTAATGAGTCAGCATCTTGCTTGTGCCTGGCCGTAACCATCAGAAGCCACCTCAGACCCACATCAGGTGGATCAGACAGCACAGGTGGCCTGGACATGTCAGTGGGCAGGGACTGGTTCACAGTCTTCAGAAACATTCTCTGGTTGATAAAGAACAATCATAATGACAACACTTCCATGGTGCTTCATATCTTCGAAGCACAATGCCAGAGATATTAACCAATCTGTCTTCAAAGGCAGCTTCCAGCAAATCCTCAAGAAGAAATTATGGAGAGGATAAAGACCCTCAAAGAAGTTGTGGCTGCTCAAAAGCACCTGCAGCAAATATCAAGTTCTACACAGGTACACAAACACTCACACACATACATACACACACTACGATTTCCAGGAGCCATAGTGGGTGTTACCAGATGACTTTGAGGCACTACTTTTGATTTTTGTTATCTCTATACTTTAACTCTCACTTGGAAAGAAAATATTGTGCCTGTAATGAAACTCTGGGGCTAGGAGCCGACTATGTACAGGTGAATCAGACTCTAGTTGAAACACCAAGAAATGGTCCTCAATCAGTGCAGCCTTTCACTGACAAAACCAACTTAGCTCTACTTGGAGAGGTCAAAAATCAAAACGTCCAGGACCCTGCTGACTGGCATCTTGCAGAGCTCCACTGCTTAGCCACACCGAGGTGATTCTTGTTTCATGGATGGCGAGTCCCCATAATTTAACACCGCACTAGGTACAGCATCTGTGACTGGAGCGCTGAGGAGGTTCCAAACCAAATGAGGGGTAATTCTAAAATACTAGCTACCATCCTTACATCTTTTTATCCTTGATAACTGGAATTAAGTAATGGCTAAAATCTAGAAAACAGGGTTTGTACTGTATCATGTAAAAATGTCATCAAATCCAACCTCACAATAAGCCTGCCAATACTGCAAAGGGCATTAGTTTAACTAAACTAGTGCAAATGCCTAACACAACACATTTAAAACATTTTAATCTTTGTTTAAATAAGATTTAGAAACAAAAACAGGACAGCTCTTAAACTTTTTTTATGCAAGCTACAGTATCTTCCGAGTTAGATATCCATAACACAGTGTATTTCTGTGCATGACCTTCTTCTCACATTAGTGCACTGCCACTGGTGAGGAGGAAGTCACCACTGGTGTACAGTGGTGGAAATGGCCCTGCTAGAGTCACTGCAAATGTGTGTTCATGCGAGATGTCCAGCTTATCCTCCCAAGAGAAGGTTTGGTTATATGTTACAGGCTGGAGGTAGTAGCAAAGGGGTGAGTTTCTCTGGAGGGTGCTAAGTAGAGTCAGCCTCTACCATCCATGATCTCTTCTGGATTTTAATTCTCTATAAGTCAGAATAACTGGTGTCTATGAATAAAGTTTGGGGTGCCCTGCACCTGGAGACTCATTTCTCAGAGAATGGGGGTTAACACTGTTGCAGAGGGGAGACTTCTTTGGCCACAGGCAGCCTATCTGGCTTAAATTCACAAAAGATAACTTTTGTCACCAGTCTTCCCCATAACACTTCAAGGGCTTAAAATGCACTTTGAGGAAGGTTTCAAACACTTTTTCCCCTCAAATCTGTCTACGCTTATTCACTGTGGATTCCAGAGTGGTGATGACCTGGATTTCCTTGCACACTTTCAAACCAAATTATCCCAGTCCCAATTAGGTCATCTGATATCTGTACGTGCAGCTCAGGACTGCAAAATTTCTTCCCCTCTGTATATCCCTATGGTTCAGGCTGGACAAGGAAGCCTTCTGTGTTAGAATAACTACTATAAAACCACATAACACAGCCTAAAAATACAATTATCACTGCAACACCAAAAGCAAGCCAGTCAATATCTTCAAGATTCTAATAGTTTCAAGCACTATTACCTTAACGGTCTCACATCACAGTACTGATTAAAGAAACATTTTGTCTTTTTATCTGTATTCAATGTAGAGTGTAATCACTGGAGTGTAGACAGCTAAAACATTTATTAGGAAGTATACATCTCGGGTCAGGCAGCAAAAGTCAATGCTGAAGCAGTGAGCTGCAGCACAGCTTTCAGTCTCATTCACAGACCCCATCCTATCATCTCCCTGGGATCATCTGCTGCACACAGGACAAGCTCTGGAGCAAGTTGTGCTGCTGCTCTGCTCCTCTGACAAACACTTGCAAAAAGATCCTCCTCAGGAGCTTAAATTGGCAGCATCACTCATGGAGGAGATATTTCTATTTAGCCAAGTCAACAAGACCCACACATGGAGACTAAATTTATAATTGTCCTGAAACATGGAAAATATGGGGTTTTCTTAAAAGTAAGCAAGCAAATCTACCTGTACTGAAAGTAGCACTGCTCTTCATCTAGTGTATATATAAAAAAAATAGTCTATGCTCCCGTTCTTGTACTGATAAATTTGTTTTCTCTTTTTGCCTAATTGCTTAACAATAAATCCACACACACTCTATTATCCATAGCCTACTGCAGTATTCCTCAGGGCACATGATTGACAATCAGAAAGCTTGAAAGATGGCCAACATAATCTTAAATATCCTAGTGTATTACCAAATCAGTATTTCAAATTTAGTGGACATACTCAGATATGTTTTCCTCTCTGCAAGAGGCATCATGTAAGTGGCAAACAAGATACAGAAGATCGATTATTTAGCATAATTGCACAATCTAATTGTATGGATTTTAAATGGAACAAGAAGTAGAAAGATTAAAATCATACAGCACAGCAAGTATACTTTCACAGAGTGCCTGAAATATATTTTCCCCAATTAGCAGAACAATGGAAATATTTACTGTCAATTCAGTGAAGATATTCTGAAACAAGAGTCAAGCAACATCCAGATCAGCACAGGGCAACCCAAATCACTGAAAACTTACACATTCTGCTCAAAAAAGCTGCACTCCTGTGGTGATGCTTCATTTCAGAACCACAATTGGGGACCTTATGAACAGACTGTGCTGACTTCCCAGAAGTAAGTAAAACATCCACGTGAATGGATGAGTTTTACACCTGCGCGTGCCTGCGTCCATGTACCCACGCGAGCACATACCCAGTGCCCACACACAGCCCAACTCCTGCACATTTCACCAGCAGTTGCC
>JAAGNO010025354.1:16691-44713 GCA_033439905.1 Ceryle rudis | reverse complement strand
GCGAAAACCCCCCAACCACTACTTGGTTATGTTTCCTGGAAAAAAAAAGAATAAAAAAAAAAAAAAAAAAAAAAAAAAAAAAAAAAAAAAAAAAAAGAAGTAGAAAAAAAATGAACCAAAAGGAAACATGAGGAGTTTTTGTTTACATAAATGCACTTTTTGAAAAGGCACATTCCATTTATCGGCCTTCCTGAAAGTGTAATTGACTGTGTATGCCTATTCAAACTCTCTTACACTATAACCTAAATCACTCAAAGGCTGTACATTCAGGTATCTGTTTCCAATATCAGTGAGTGATACCAATTGCACAGTGATGGGGAGCAACAGGATGAAGCTGAAGTAATTAAGCAGCAAGCTTGAAGACTACCCATCCTCAGTGCTCTTTGAAGACACACTTAATTATCATGTGCATGCAACAATATGGAGAAGGACATGCCATTTGGGAAAATGGATCACAGTGCATGGGTGGGAGGACTGAGACTCCCCCACGAGGTTAACCACTTTGGGTGATACAGAGCATACACAGGAAAATATTTCATCTATGGGGAGAAGTCTCAGATCATGCAAATATTACCCCCCCCCAATATGGACTTGGGGGTTTCTTATCTGCCCCAAAAGAGGAATTTTCTACAGCTTAAACTCCCTGAATCCTCCTGTTCTAGAGGATGTCAGATGTTCTCACTGGGGGAATTTGGGTTTCTGATGGTACAACCAACAAGTGAAAACTTCTAGTGTCTGGTTGCCTGCCAAAAGACTAGTGAAAAAAAGCCGCCTCCTGAACTTGCCCAGGCACTTCAAAGGCTTTAAAAACATTTTCAAAGTATTCTTTTGCAACTGGTAAGGCTTATAAGCCACTCTAAGATTAGTCTTAATGGGGAGAAGTGACTCATCTACAGTGACGTCAGAGAGGCCAATATCCTTTCTCACTTCACGGTCAGCCCTATCACCCCCTTGACTTGACCCAGCTCTTCCCCATAATATTTTAAACCAGGAACAAAATAATATATTATGGATATCATATTCAAAACCACCTAAGTGACTTGCTTCAATCCAAGATCTGTGAAGGTATTTAGATCCCTAAACTTCAGTTTAGATGCTCAACTTTCCTTTCTAAGCAATGGAAAAGCAGACTCCTACAGAGCATCTAAGATTCTCATATATTTGTGAATCTGGCTTTAGGTTACTCACTAGCAGAACATTCAGCATCCTGGTCTGGATCTCTGGAGCTGCAAACAGACAAACACCAACTCAGCAGAGGAGGTGTAGCTGCCTGGGAAGGTGGTGCTGGAAGATGCAGAGATCAGCCCCAAACATCTGATGCTACTAAAGGCCTGCCCCTGTGGTACTGACTCCTGAATTTCCTCTCCCCAAATGCAGTACAGCTGGATCAGCAGCCACACAGCTGTCTGGCATCAGAAACCACCCCCCACAGCTCTTCAGAGTGGAAATCCTCGATCACAGCTCAACACTGCTTCAAACAGCTTTATGTGGAGGAGCTCAGAGGGGATGCACTGCTTCTCACAGCAGCTACTCCAAGGTGGCCAGGTTCCCCCAAAGTCTTGTGAAGTTTATATTAAGAGTGAGAATTTCCAGATTCTTGCCAGTAATTGTGTTATCCCCCATTTTGTGCACTTATTTCACACTGGCAATATCCCTTTCCTCTGCCTCTGTTCACATTACAGGGCTTTGGGGCCATTACCATAAAAAAGACAAAAAGAAACAAAAGGCTCTGTCTTTGCCGTTGCTGCTATGTCCACTTTGTCACAAACTTCCTGAAAAAAACAAATGCTTAAAGCTAGACATTCAAATCAACAGCCCACTCTTCCTGGGCACAGGGACTCCTACAGCTCTGCTTAGTTACAAGTAGAAGATTCCAAATATTTTTATATGACCGATGTCACTATAGTACTACAGCACCATCAATCCCTTCCTGGGACCTTGTTATATCACCTCCAGCATCCCCAACAAAGAGATGCTAAGATAACAGATTTCTTCTCTAGCTTTGCTGAGACTCCACAAGCTAACCAAAATACAAACTTTATGTTCACCCAAAACCCCTCCGTTGCATGATAAAGAGAAGTTGCGAAGTCTCGTGAGCAACTAATAATAAATGATAAGAGCACTAAGAAGGCAAACGTGCATGGGAGTTTCAGCAAAAAGTCTCCTTCCTTCTTCTCACACCCCCATTGACCTCAATGGGATCATTTGTGCACCAGGTGCTTGCTAGACCACTGTGTTCAGTTATACTTGTCATTGGCCCCAGACACCAAATCTCAGTGGCAAGGGTTGGCACTGAACTCAGAAAAATGGAGGATTACACCAGTCCCTCCATCCCAGAACCATTTATCCTATACCGAGCATTTGTTTGTTTTTTTCTTTTTTTTAAAAAAAAGCTTTATGCTTTCTGGACTACCCATCAAAACTGCAGGCTACCGCAGCAGAGTGCAAGGTCCTTATGTCCTTCTGACTCTAAAACCAAGACACCAGACTCACAGCAAAATGTAAACAGGCAGACGCTCCAGTAAAGGGACCACTTCTCTTGCCATCAGTATGGTGCTGATTTTGTAATCAGTCTGAAAGTTTATTTTTAACTGCTGTACCAAGTTTTTCAGAGACACAATTGTTCTTTTGAAACCTTGCTAATACGGGTGATCAGTAATACTATTACTATAAACAGAGCAGAAAAGCACAGCATAATGAAACTGTACTATGAGAAACTATGAACGAAATAGTCTTTCTATAAAAAGCATTTTTAATAAAACATGCAATGGCTCCAGAAACTGCTCATCATATTCAGATGAAGACACTGGTTCTGCTATCAGTGGGTGCTCAAAACCTCGCCATCTCTGCCAGGCACTCACAGTGCTATTATTCCCCTTTGAGAGAGCACATCTGGCAAAGTGAAGATGGGGATTTTTCCAAACTGCTTTCACATTGACCACACACTTTAAAACATTCAGAGCCTGTTCCAAGGAACAAAGTGAGTAGAGATACTCCTTCAGCAACTCTTTGGTTGATGCGATGTACTACAGACACATTTAGGTATTCTGTGCAGATTGCCATGATCTATAAATCCAGTACCAAGATCAGAAATTCAACTGTGGATCTCCAAAATTTGTATACATCCTCTGCAAATGGTCATTTCTCTAATCACACTACCTAAAAGCTTATTTAGAAAAGCAGTTATCAATATAGCATGCAATCAAACATTACAGCCAAGAAGCAAACACAGATTTTTATGGTGTGCAATCATTTGAACAAAGTCCATACTTTCTCTTTCCTGAGAAGTTCATTGTTGAGGACCCACCTAAAAACTGAGACTGTGGTTTCCACTATTCCTTAAAATACATAGAAAAAGCCAGTTCTGCAAGACAAAATTCTCTGCTGTGAGCACATTTAATAGCATGGACTGGTTAGTCAAAATGCATCAGACAAGCCTTTTTGTCCAGTCTCTAGGTTTTTTGAAGTGACAATGGAGAATGATCTAAATAAATCACACTTCAAATTTAGTTTTAGGCAGCAAGAAATAAGCTAAAGGAGCCCATCAACATACTGACCAAGGTCCAAAGGTGTTTGCAAGTGAAAGGGTGCTGTTCTTCTTGAGCCAAAAGATTTACACGATTCCCTACATGTAATTTTGCCCCGTGACCTTTATAAACATTCTACAGCTTGATCTTCCACATCTTTCTAAGCATTTAATAAACTTGCATGTATATGGCTCAGGTACTATTGCTGTACCATTTTAACAACTTAGACTACATCTGTATTTTTGCCTTGTTAACACTGTCTAGAGCTACCCGAACAGTATAGTCTTTGCTGTCAATTCAAGATTTCGTATAAATTTAA
This sequence comes from Ceryle rudis, assembly GCA_033439905.1. NCBI lineage: Eukaryota > Metazoa > Chordata > Aves > Coraciiformes > Cerylidae > Ceryle > Ceryle rudis. Next base: position 40,867 of record JAAGNO010025354.1, on the reverse strand, counting down.
AATGAATAAAAAGTTACAAAGTATTTTTTAAAAAGTTTAAAAATTATTAAAACATGCTGCAGACATACCGCACAATTTAAGTTCTTTGCTAGATTTGTCGTATCTTTGTAGGTATTTCTCTGATCCTCCCCACTGTGCCATGCAAGCCCTTCACAGTGATTAGTGGAATTTAACCTCACAACAATGAGGTGGATGCACAAAACAGATTAAATTATTTGCCCACATCCATGGCAGGAGCCTGTGGCAGAGCAGTGAATCACAGGCAGGATGGTTAGATTCATTGTGCTGTAACCTATCCATAAAAGCTATGTTTCTTGTCAAAGAATTAAGTTAATTTTTTTTCCTTCAATTTATATTGGGAGGGGTCAAGAAAAAAATATTATTTAGCACAATTGTAAAAGGACACCATCAGTGACCCCAGAAGTTTTGGGTTTTTTAAGTCATCAGATGTTAAATCTGTATTTATATCTAGAAGTCATCACCAATATAATCCATTTAAAAAACACCCTGTATTTGCCACTGCTGTCTTTTAAAAGGAGGAAGAGGAGAAACAGACAGAATTGTTTTGTTGTCAAGAAAAATACATCTAGCATAAAATGTTAAGGTTGCCAAGAGATGACAGTATTTGGCAGCATCCTAAAATGTTTGTCATTTTAAAAGTATTTATGCTAAGGCAGAAAATAAACTATCCAACATTTTAGTCACTTTAAGTGATTAAAACAAGTCATTAGAAGTTTAGTTTAAAATACTCTTAGATAAAATTTTCCCTTACCTAACTAACCAGTTTTCTTTCCTTGCAGAAAAAAAAAAAATAAAAACACCAAAAACCAAAACCCAAAACTGTGCAGTTTTTTGCTCTTAAAGCTTGTGTCTAAGCTCTAAGTGCTATTGCGTGATGTAGGTAAAACAAAATGTGGTAGAGTTTGAATATCATTTTCATTTTCATTGGAAACATTTTCAATTACTACACTGCTGAATAGAAACAACTGGGAAAAAAGGGTTAGGAAAACTCTAAATGGTCACCAAACATGCAAGAACTTCTCCTTACAAAAATACATGTAGGTGCATTTAGTCATCTAAGTTTATATTCTACACGAATTTGGCAAATTTTCCTGATACAGACTTGCCTTAATTCTGTTTATTGTACTGTGTTCAGAATATTTACAAATGCACATTTCTCATGAAGTTGGAAGTAAATTTGGGTCTATTTTTTCATTTTATAAAGACATTGATGTGTTTTTTCTGACATGCCTCATGAACTCAGTCAATCACAAGTCTTTCTTAATGGAAACCACATGTCTGCCCAGAACTGTGTAATTACAATGCTAGGATTCTTGGCACTGCCAGGAAAAGGGGCATTGTCAAACCAATTAGAGTTTATTTATTTACATACCATTTCTGGATGAGAATGTTCTTTCTTTTATGCTGATGCTGACAAAATATATCTTTCATCGAGTAGCTGTAATTTTTGCTAGATACTGTTACATTTTGTAGCAATTACATCTCTAGTTTTCAGTTACTTTGCATGTAAGGAAACTTTCCTTTAAACGAAACAGCTGGGAATAGCATCATGAATTTTATCAGCCCAGTTTTCATTTGTTTCAGATGATGAAGGAGATGTGAGGGCGGCTGTTTCTCTAAGCTTCACAGAGTCAGTATTTCCACCCACTTCCACCCCACGATGAGCTTTCCATTGTTCAAGATGCCTTATTTGTACATTCAGCCTCCTGCAGAATTACCCTTTCCACACCCTTGTGAACTGGTACCTGCAGCCAGCCCTGGTGAAGGAGCACAGTGTGTCTCAGAAGAAAGAAGGAGAAGGCTCCAGAAGGTGATTCACAATTTGTGCTATGGCAGATCTCCCTGAACAACATTCAGAAGAAAGTTCATGTTTCAGGAAGGCAACATACCGTGCAACTTTGCTCTGGGCCCTCCTCTGTATCATGCATGCTGCTGCTGGAAGGTTATAAGCAACCAGAAGAGCCTGTGTGGTAGCAAAATCATTCCAGGGACACAAAAAAATACCAGATCTTGAATGTTGGCATACCATGTCTCCCATAGAGCACCCTGCACACCATAACCTGCTGAGAGCGCCCTCTGCTCTTTCACAAACACCGTCCACTGCTTCAGCCATTCTCCTGTAGGCCACTAAATTGAAAAGAGAGCTTTTCTCTAACTGGCACTGGATTTGTCCCAAATATGAGTACAACTTCAGCATAAGCATGAATGGGGGAGAAAGCTGCATAAGTACTGATTACTTATATCACAGAATCACAGGATTTCCTAGATTGAAAAAGACCTTTAAAATCATCTAGTCCAATCATCAATGTAACACTGAGAAGACCTTGACTAAACCATATCCCTCAGCACTACATCTACACAAGTCTTAAATACCTCCAGGAATGGGGACTCAACCCACTTATTATAGGAATAAAACCAGAAGTAATGGGACAAGCTTAAAGTACAAGTTTACTGGACATCTTTCAGTTCTTCACATTGTTCCTCTCTGAGATGGAACTGGCTAATGCCTTTCCAGGTCTCCATTCTTGCAGTGACAGAGCACCCAGCCGTCCCTAATGTCCTCAGACTTCAGTTGCTCCCGGGGAGCTGCAACACCTTCACATTACCAGAGGAGCAGCAGGGAGCATAAAGGAATGTGCCCAGAACCCAGCATGGTGGCTGTGGCAGAGAAGAATTAAACTCAGCCTCCCAAGAGGCAGACAGGGTTGTGATGCCCTTCCTAACACTGAACTGGCCCTTTCTGGTTTTACACAGATCTGCTGTGTGCCATAGTCCCTAAATATGTGACCTGATGTCAGCTGGATGAGATGATCCCCTCTTATGGCAGTGGATATCAGTCTGCCATGTGAGACCATAAGGTATTTAGTAACAAAGAGATGTTGGGCTAAAACCCTCCCATCTGGACCAAGCCAGTCCTTGCTGGGATGCTCTCTGGTCACAGGAGGCACCTCCTATGCCAAGGTTGTGCTATGCCCTTCCACTGAAAATGTAGAAGGGAAACAGCTGTAAAAATCTCCTATTTAAAGCCCACGAAGCTTCAGAGTCTTCTATGAAATCCCTTGTATGGGTTTCTTTTTTTTTTTTTTTATTTGTTTTTAATTGCTGCTCCAACCTTTCATGACTTCCTTGTCTTTGGAAAGTTCCAAAGCATTAAAAGGAAACATTAAGTTCTAACGCCCTCTGACATTATTTTTCAGTTTAATCATTTTTCCCCATTTTCCTCCTCTTTCTCTGTGCTGAGTGAGGGTGGGAAAGAGACAATAAAGGGAAACTCGAAACTCTCAGATGTTTCAAATATGAAAAAAGTTTAATAAAAGTTTTCCCATACATCGGCAGGGAAGTAGGAAAAACTGTTTTCTTAGGAAATTCTCAAAGCAGAAATGACCAAAACATTCCTGGGTTTTGTATTCACCACTCCCTCCCCCATTTTTTGAGCTAGAAGTGCTTGTGTGCATGTCTGTGAGAGATAGAGACCTGCCCTGATGATCTTATAGCGTATAGTGACCAGACAGATGTAGGGTGAGGGCTGAAACAGCAGCACAGAGAGGGGAAATGACTTGTCCGAGGTCATACAGCGGGGCAATGACTCAAGAGATTTCCAATAACACAGTCATTTCTACAAAAGCTTTAAAGAAATGGTGCTTGATTCACTGCCCCACGCTGCTGCTGCTGCAGAAAATAACATGGTCCCAGCAGCAACAAAGGAGTTACACAAGCATTTAAGCAAAAGTTGGCATTGGTTCAGCTGGGAGGGGAGAAGAGGGGGAATGGATATGTGTGTTTTAAACTTCAGATCCTGAATGAGAGAGAGAGACTCCTGAGGTAGGCATTGAGGTGGCTATTTTAAGAGGTGACAGAGTTAATCCACATCCTCCAGAAAGAGCAAGAGGATAAAGATGAGTTGATAGGTTGGGCAGTGTACAAAATTCCTTTTTTTTGTTGTGTCACAGCTTTTATTTCCACTGCAGTCCAGGTCCCATGACATCTTAGCCTCTCAGCTTTGGGCATTCATATCCCTCTATCCTCCAAAAATCATGCGGCACATCACCCTTCTCAGGCAGAAAACCTCTCGGTACCAGCGACACTGTCCCAGGCACACTGGCGGTCAGCAGGAGAGGGAAACTGGCAGCTTCCACTTGCAGCAGGTGAATGGCCCAGAAAGAAGAGAAAGCCACAAAAAGGTGCCCACAGGGAAGACTTCCTGCCTTCACAGAGCAGGGGACTCCAGGGAGACACTGGATTATAATCCAAGTTATGTTTCCATCTCTGCTGCATTTGCAAGGTGCTGCAGCCCTTGGTTGAGCTGTCTCTTAACTAGTGAAGCAAGGTCCATCATCTCTTCACCAGGAGACAGGAAAAACCCTGCCACCTTGCAAAGCAAACCTATGAAAATGACACAGGAGCAACTGGATTTCAATGCTAATTTCAAATTATAAAACACTGGAGCAACTTTCCACGCACAATTTCTGATTCTGCTTTCTATTCCTGTCGCACTGCAGCCAGAGTTTTGCCAGTGAAAAGTGCTATAAACAGCCCTGGCTTAGCTGAAAAAAGCAATATGCCGTCAGTCTGACATCTACCTCGCTTTTCCGCTCATTGTCAGCACTTTGATTGATGGTGTTGTTCATTAATGTGGGACGATTGTCAGCTTTTCCTGAATAAATATAAAAAGAAACAAAGAAATCCCCACCCTTTTCAAGCCAGAGTGAATTATTTCCTATTTTCCTTTGCTGAATTCAGGCATGTAAAGTACATGGCCCTCAAAATGTACTGGAGCTTTAACCACAAAGTAGGTAATTGGACTTTGGATACAGGAACCAAAACTTCACTTAAGTAGTGGGTACAGTAATTAAATTTTATTATTATTTATTTTCCAAAAGAAAAAAAAAAAAAAAGGTATGCCTTAAAGGCTTCTGCTTTAATACAATACTTCAATTTTGTGCAAAAAGGTAAAAGAAATCTATTTGGTGAAGACTAAAATGACATGTGAAAAGCAGAGGCAATCACAAGCACTGCGAAAAATAGACCGGGATTCAATTTAGTACAAGGCTGCATCTTAATTCACACTGGCGAGAAGGGGAAAAAGAGATGTGAAAATTCACATACACTTAAAGCATTTAAAAGTCACGTAAGTTTTGTTGGGCCCTCACTACCCCCAGAACACTCCCTGTGTTATCTTCTCTGCTCAGAAATCTTCAAGGTTTTGTCAAGTTGGATATCCTTGTTGTCTTGTATTCCCGTACACCAACAACGAGAAGTGAGGAAGACACCATAAAACCCATCCTAAACTCTGTCTTAACATTTGCCATTTTCACTGTACATTTTATCTCTGTGAGTTTTCCTTGCTCTGGCACCCTTAGCTTTCTGCTTGATGGAGTCTCTCTAATCAGGTCATTGCTTTTATCGTTAGCAATAGGGTCATTGCTCAACATCTTTTTCAAATTGTATGTTGCATCAGTGTGTACGAAACACAACAACAATGATTACAAAATCATAACTGGGTGTGGGGGGGAATGAAGGGGAGAGGAATGTAAATGGGTGACCAATCATTAATTCAGCAAATTGTGCTTTGGCACAGATTTGCTTTAGAAGCAACATGCTAACAATAATATTCTCCACTTCTCCACAACTGCTACATTTGTGGAGTTGAATGGCAAATTATTTTGAATATCTCTGTAAAGAACAGGAAACTGAGAACTGTGGAAAAACTGGCATTACGCCACCGATTGAAGATTCAATCTGACTGTAATAGAAGGTGATTATTTGGGACTAGAAGGCAGATGATGGATGATTTCCTCCTAAAATGACAGCTCTGCTGTGTATCAGCAATCCTCAAACAGCACAAATGTACAGGTCGGCTTTTGTGGCTTTTTAATTCTTGCCATTGTGGGAAATGGATTTCAAACCTGTGGCGAGCTATTTCAGGCTGGCAGGGCACATTTGGATTGTTCCTGTCTTTCTTTTTCCCCTCTCTCCTTTTTTCGCAAACCTAGCAAAAGATGCTCACTGAAGTTTTCCAGCCATTTACCTCAGGCAGCCAGGGAACAAAGAGCAGAACTGCATGGTCCTTGCCCCAGCAAGCCCCCCACTCCGACCCAGTGGGAGCACTCCTGAGAGGGCAGAGGAGGAGGAGCAAAGTCTCGGTGCAGCCTGCCCTCCTCACCACTACCACTGTTCTAAGGTAGTCTGAAAATTAAAATATACCCCCACCACCCAGTATGTAATACCCTTATCTGCTTTGGTGAAAAACACACACCCATAGTATAATTCATGTGCTAGAATCTGATACCCTGTGCAGTGTTTTGTTTCAAAAATATTCATTAGAGTTTTTTAGAGAGCGTGAGCAAATGACTGGGAAACAGTACAGCTGCAACATCAACATACCTTCCATGTTTAATTTCAGAAAAAGCAGTCCAGAAACTATGACAAGGTTAGAATAAAAAGTACTTCAAGTTCCTCACATAAAGCTATAAGCTCTGTACAACCCTTTGTTTAAAAAGGCAAGCTAATCAATAATCCCATTATTTATTGCTGTGCCCCTCCACATACTCCATTAATGATCACACAGTACTTTTAGTACATCATGAAATCATACAGAGCAGCTATAGGAAAGGCTGCCTTCGAGGAGGAAAAAGTGCCACCCAACGAAATCCAGGCCTTCTACTCCATGTCACAGTGGCCTGGTGTCTAACGATGCCCTGGGTCCCTGGTCCTCACCATAAATTAGTATGGACATCTGTTCTGGTCTCTGTCAAGACGCAGTCCTGACACTCTGCCAGTCCTGCACAAAAAGACAAGGTAATCCACAAGAGCAGTAAATTTATCAATCAAATCCTGTAAGTGTCCCTCACTGATAACACCAGCCCTTTTTCAAATTTAACAAGAAAACATGATCCAGCTTGGTAGGACATCACGGGCATGTTCCACCTACGAAAGCCTCATTGTCAGTATTTCACAATGTGCTTGCCATTCTCCTGTCTGCAGTCAATCAGATGCTGGACTGTGCTTATTCACTTGCCTTTAAGATGGGGAGTTTCTACACCAAAGACCAAAAAAAGCAACTATGTACAGCTGGTTCATACTGAGCCTTTTTTTTCAAGTAATAAAAAAAATAATGATTTTGGTCTTTATATAGGTCTCAGCAATGGGTAAGTAATTAATTGTTAATTTTATATTTGTGTGCAATCTTCATAATTTTTTTTTGCCTTATAAATGCAATTAGGGATGATGGAATAAAACAAGTAGGCCAAAGATGCTGGATAACAAGTGCGAATTAAAAACACATTTTTGCTTCTCCTGTATTGCAGGTTGCAGGCACTAACTTTTCAACAAAACAATATGTTCTGCTGCTGTTTAAAATCACTCTGTTGTTGCACAAAATGATATGCCAATAGAGTAGTAGCTAGTGTTTATAGTAAAGTAGAGCAAACCATTATCAGTATGCGATGTCAATTTAAATTTTACTGGAACAGAAACCTTTTGACCCCTTCCAAACTTGATCCATTACTAGGTTCATCCATGAAAGCTTAGGAGAGAATTAAATTAGAAGGAACGTTGCAAGCGAACTGTATTTGCATCTATTGCACTTAAGACTGGAGATTAGTTGGCCTTTGGAAAAGGGGATTAAAGCAGTTTCACCATCAAGAGAAGACAATCTGTGTTTTTAAGGCAATCAGATGGGGAAGGGTAACAGCCTCTGAAAGATGAATTGAACTGAGGAAGAATCCATGCTAATTTGCATGGTTTACATGTCATTTACAAATGAATTTTGCAGTGATTTCTGCAAAGGGAATTGTACAGTATTTGAATTATTCCACAAGTCCTTCAGCGTTGGCATGTAAATGTGGAAACTGTGTCCATTTTTACAATCTAATTTTACAATAGATTAACCTCAGAAAGGGTATCAGTAGATAGTAAGGATGCTGTGCAGTGCATATGCCTGGAACAGCAAAATGCAGTCACAAGGAAGTTTCTTCTTTTTCCATGGAGAAAAATGTCAAGAACAAAAATCACCAAATCACAGCGTCTCAGAAGTGCCTGCTCCAAGATAATCCAAGGCTAGGGAAAAACCACACAGATTGGAAAAGGGCCTAATATAGGGCATAAAATGAGGCTTATCACACAGGTAAGCAAGCATATCTTGAAAAATATATGAAGTTGTACCATTTGCTGACAATGTGGTCCTTAGTGAGCGATGGAGCAGAATTAAAAAAAAAAAAAAAAGAAAAGAAAAGAAAAAGGTGAGGTGATGTTCTCTATTAAGTGTCAGTAGCACTGTGGCTATACAGAGGGAAAGTCTGTATAGCCACAGTATCAGGAAGATACCTGTTAGCTTTATTATCTATGTCATGAGATTTCACAGGAGAGCTCATCAATTAAAGCATAATCACATTCTCATTGAAAATTAATGAAAAAAAAAGCCACATCCAAGTTGGGCTTTTTCTGACTTTCTAATAACCAGAAAAACAGAGCAGTGAATGCAGATTTCTTACAACCTTTGTGTATCTCTGCAAAGTCACAGCTCTTCAGACTCCAGAGCCATGGAAAAGCCTCTGTAAATGCCATAGTATTGATACTGTTTTCTATCAACTGTAGTTTAGGTTTGGTAGTATAATAGGCTCTGAAATGATCAGTGTCAATACAGTTTCCAGGAAAACATAAGAACCAAGCAGGGAGGCTGCTAAACATGATCCTATCAATGCAATAAAGTGACGGTGCACTCATCATCACACAAATCAAGAAAGAACAGGGGTAAACAGCGAGACACATGCAGATCTCTTGGGAACTTCTGCTAAAAGAAATTTTCAGGTATAAAGACACACACAACCAAACATGCTTAGGAAGCCATTTCCCAGCATAAAGCTATTCGTCAGCAGGCTTTTAAGAAATGTGACAGAACTTTTCATTCTGAATATTTATAATTTAGAGGGGTATTTTGCATTGTCTTATATACAGATTGCACTGCTCCATGCCCATAGTTACACCATCTCAAAAATAACATCAATAATCTGGATGATAATACAATTTGCAACTTTGCATCATGGAAAACATACATTCTGTCTATGAAATTTGAGTAGCTTTTTTCTGAGAAAGAGAGCAGAATGTATTAGGACTATCCATCCTCTGCACATCTCAAAGCAAGATATGGGTCAGAAAAGCATTTGTTAAATGTGTTTTTCCCCCTGAATGACCAAATGGCCATTGCATTGGTACCCAAGGGAGTACCTAAACCAAAAAAAAACAGAAGGAGAATAAAAAGAAACATTCATACCTTAAAGAGGAAAATTCACTTCAATTAAAAAAAAAATAATAATCTCAGCTTTACCAATAAAGAAGAAGGTTGCTTCATTAAGTAAGGATGCTGGGGACATGCTAACTTAGAAGGTAACTGTCCTATGCAAGTGGAAAACAGCTGGGAATCAAGTATTTCAGGTATGTTTAAACTTTTAACCACAGCAGTCCTGGTTTGTAGGGAGAAATCTGGCTGAGACACAAGTCACTTGCTGTGCACCCGTGAAAAGGGCTGAAGCACGGAAACCTGGATCTGTCCATGAGACCCATCTTCTCTGGAAAGCAGCTGGAGTTGTCTCACCCTGGGACATCACACTGGACAGAGGGACGAATACAAGGACAGATTTCAAAGTGCTCAGGCATGACAGCTACCTCAAGACTTCAGCAATTCTCAAGACTTTCAGTTCCATACCTTTTCAGAAAAATCTGGCATTCCAAACACCAAGTTTTTCTCAGGAAAACCTGAGGGCAACCACCTGAAGCCTAGCAGAAAAACTGGAAGAGGAATTAGCTGATATCTCCCCTTCTTCAGAGTCACAAGTTAGATTCCAGCTCATGTCTTATCCGCTGTCCCCTCCCAGCAAAGACATTCATTGAAACACTCTGCAGTGAGGGCACAGGAATCAGATTTAAGAAAAAAAGTAAATCCTGTAATGCACAAACCAGTCCAGAACCAACATTTCTCCTGTTAAAATGACTGGTCTTTTTAAAGTTAAATTATTCAGTGACCCTAACTTCACTCTCAAACAAATTTTAATAGAAAATGGTTAAGAGAAAAATTATAGGAAAAGGTGTTATTTTAGAAACCTAAGAAGTGATGGCTTTCTCAGTCTATTTATTAAATTGTTCTCTGAATGCTCAGAGAATTCTCAGAAAGTCGCTCAGTCATACTTTGCAGTAGTGGCCCCTACATAAGTTTACAGCAGCTGCAATCATACGATGACTCCAGCTCCAGGCCAAACGAACAAATAAATAAAATAAGTATGTACCCCTAGGCTGTGTCTGACTTTTCCCATATAACTATCTCCAGGATGCCACCTCTAAAGAACCTCAACGTTTCTTTTATATTCACCTGCAGAAAGCCCCTTCCTCTCCCTTGCATTAAAGATTCAGGCTGCTCACACAGACACACATAAGGGCTCACACACACATACAGTATTTTATCAGTTACTGATTTACAGCTTGGTAGCAAAATGGGCTCAGGCTGACACTTTCAAAGACCTGGGAAGTCCACCCCTTCAGCCTCCTTGGAAAATCACAGCAATGCCCCTAACAATAACAACACACACTTTCTCAGGACCCCAAACCAGTTATTACCCTTGGAAAACAGGCTGGAGAAACCAATTAAAAGCCCACTTCAGCATCCAGGTAAAGCAGCAGCAGCAGCAGCAAACCCAGGCTCTGTAGGTAGGTTTGCAAGTCAGCTTCTTCCCACAGGAAAAAATTCTAAATTTTACTAACTGCCAACTGCCCCTTTTCATGGCTGATGGGTCTCGGCTGAGGAAGTGGGAGCTGATACGATGACTATTTCAATCCTCGTACAGCAATGCTCAAGGATGGATCTGCAGGGGCTGCTGCCAATTGGGATGGGCAGCTGTGCATGGACTGGGGCTGAGAACCTCAGCTGGTGTTGTACCATCCATACACCTCATTCAAGCCTGCCCAAACTCCTCCCTGCTGCAGCAAATGCCACATTCATATAAGCCAAGGGTGATAACACAAACTGCTGAGAAAGTATGTGTCTCTGAGGATGGATGGACAGATGGATGCTGAAAACAAAGATTTTGTGATCTAGATTCCTTGCACCAAGAGAAGCAGGCAACAATTAGTTGCTAAACATGAGATAAAGGGGGACAGTAATCCAGCTTGTATTGCAAAAAAAGCTATGCCAACTTTCAAATCTGTTTTCCCTCTCTGGCAGCTTATTAATTAAATGCCCTAAATACCAACAGAATCTTTTTTTCTAATATTAATTTGAGACCACCTGGAAGTGCAGGGCAGTTGCTCCCACATACAAAATCCTCCATTCATCTCTGTTTCCCTCTCAGCTCCTCTTCACCTTAAGATGCAATATGAGGGCTTCCACCCGCACACCGTTTCCAGACGCACTTCGGCAGCAGAGCCCTGGCAGCTGGTGGCACAGCCCCCCCGCAGCCCCCGCGTGCTCTGCAAATCTCTGCCAGAGATCCCGAAGGCTGTGGTTTGAGGCTAAGCACCTAGGAGATCACTTTCACTCCCAATCTGTCAGCCCATCATTCGGGATCAGCTGCGGCCCTCTTGTTAATTGTTCCCAGCTCTGAGCAAGCAGGGATGGGAAACAGGCCATCGCTGATACATGACTCCCGGCTCTGGAATGCTCTTTTACCATCAGCCCTTCCGAGACCAAGTTTGTTGAGTTTAAGTCTCAGCTATTTGCCTAAGTCTGATTTTCGGGAAAGACGGAGGTTTGACTGTTGTGCTTCATCTGTGTATGAGAGCACATGGGTAGAGAGCTGTCAAAAGTGGTGCTTGTTGTTTTAAGTATTGGTGTATGGGAGTATATTGGGCAAATTTAAATTAATTTCTGATTAAAAAGGGGAAAAAAGGATTTAACGTTTCTAAGAAGACAAGATGCCTGGATCCACAAGGTAAACTTCCCATGAAAGAACATTCAGTGCCTGAATTTAAACCTTAGCATATTATTCCACTGAACATCTGTTGACCATGAAACTTCAGATAACCAACATTAACATATACAGACTGTTTATTTAAAAAAAAAAAATAGATTATTCACATGGAATCAGAAAAGCCCTTAAAGAACTGGTTTTGTGTTTGTTTTTTTTATCCCAGCAACATTTAAAAGGGAAAAAAAATAGACTTTCATAAACAAGAAACATTTTTTAATGTATGAAAAATGAGACTTTTGGATGAGAAGTGGAATTCCACACAGCATTCAAGATTGCATTATCAGTTTTGTGGCACCCTATTAATCTGTTACAATAAAATATGGGGTTTTTTTAAAGGGCAATTGTCTTTCAAGAAAGGAAAAGGAAAAGCAAAAGGTCCAACCTTGATAGTAAAGCTTGTGCTTACTGAAAGTAACAGGAAGATCTGTGTCATCTGGCCATCTAATTGAAGAAAGATGCTAAACACAGTGCAGAACAGAGTATAATAAACATGATTTCTTTTCTAAGTGAGTGTGGAAGTGTTTTATAGGGGTTTTTTTTAACTCCTTTCTGTAGGTGCATGTACACCTACGTAGACTTATATATCTATTTTTTATAAATATTCTTTAGCACTTATATAAAGCTGTCAAAAAGCACTAACAAACCAGCAGGATTCAATTAGCCGGTGCTTTTTAAAAATGGCCCAAAATCACTGAATGCTCCAGCTCCATCCCAGCAAATTTTCCCAGCGCATAATTTCACCCTGTGCTCGAGACAGAACACGGCTTTATAAAAGAAAACCTTAAATATTAATGTGTGTTTTGCTAAGGAAGTGGAAGTCGAATCAACTTCCTGATACCCCGAGTATCTAATTTCTAAAACGGTCTGACGCTGATGGTTGCAGCCCCTCCAGATGTGGGGTGAAGCGGTGCAGCGGAAGCCCAGGTTTGCAGCCCACTGCTGCGTCGGACGCAGAGCTCAGCGGACTGCATCCTCTGATAGTATATTTTTGTTAGCTGGCTGCCCGGAAACCCTCCACTGCTCGATTTGTTTTGTGATCCTGCAAGGGCCTTCCCAGTGCTGATGACAGCCCTGAATTCAAGAGCTTGTTTGCTTTGGTGGGGCTGGGGACCAGCAAATGCCTCGCCATTTAATTTGTCCTCTGCAAGAGAGGTATGGGGGCCTCGTCCTGAAGGATAGACTCTATTTTGAGAGGTTCATGCTGCAGCCTGTTGTTCACCACATACCAAAAAAACAATGCCTTTTTGTTAACGATCCCGCCTTCTTTTATTGCTTTGTTTATAGACATTTTCAGCTAGGGACTTTTTAGGAGTATTTCCTCATACGAGGAGCAAATGTCACAAATACCAAAATTTGAGTGAAGGCGAGAGAACGATCCCAAGAGGACTAATGATTTCATTACCTCCATTTTGCAAAGAAATTGGAAAGGAGACTTCTGCATTTTACTTTGTTTTGTCTCCTGCCTTCCTTCTACAAAAATGTTTTGGGGAGAAATAGAGAGAATACAAATGCAACAATGTTTGCTTATTCCGCCCAAAACAAAACAAAACAAACAAACATTTTTAGGACTTGGAGAGCAGAAGAGGGTGATGTCCATAAAAAGAAAACAACAAAATAAAAACTGTACCCTTGCCCCTTCTCCCAGTTTGGAACTGAAATGCAGGCCACTGCTACAGGGAACGGCTTGTCTGCTCCAGAGAGAATTACCAGTGCAGCAACACCCTGGCAAATCAGCCCTTATGTTGGGCTGAAGACGGGTGCACGCTGTCCTTCTTGACTTTTCTCTGAACTGTGCCTTAAATTTCATGTTTTAACTCTTTTTGTGTTTCTGTTCAGCATTACCATATTTCACCCATGCTGCTCACAGAAGGCTGAGATCTGGTTCTGCAAACATCTCCTCCTACCTCAGTTATACAGAAGTTACTGAACTTGTACTTATATGGGCTTGGGGCGGGGGGGGGGGTTAGGATTTAAAATGTGTCATTTTCTACACAAGCATTTCTGATGGCCTTATTGTCATTTCTTCACAGTGACACTTAATTTGGAACCTCAGTAAAAGAGATCAAATTCCTCTCCCCATCTTAGCTTGCTCCTCAAACCCTGTGAAGCTGAGACAGCTGCGTCTGCAGATGCTCAGCCACCCATTGCACAGAACACCCACTATCACATTGAGAAGCACCACATTTCAGAGTGCACATGATCTACCCAGGTACTATCTACCAGCTGAATACTGGGTGTGAATGGGTGGTAGGAAAAGCTGATGCAAGAAGAACCTGGGGCAAAAAGTTTTACAGCTCACGTCAAGTTTTGTTCAGTCCTGTGGAGCGTACAGCAGAAAATTGCTCCCCATTCCTCCATATCATTTAACTTTGCAACATCTGCACCTCTGTTTTTGTAGCTCTCTTCCCACCTCACTTCCACAGGCACTTTTCTTTTGCTTGGCAGGAAAGATAGTAATCAACATAAAAATGTACTCCATATTCATACGTCTTGCTCCATAAATACTTAGGAGTCAATTCCTCCTCTGATTTCCAGAACCCCAAAAGAGAAATAGTGACTGTTCTTTCAATAACACAGGTTGGATTTTCTCACATTGCAATCTCTAAAAACGACATGGTTCCAGCACGTTAAAAGTCAATACATGAAATGACACAGGAGTACATGGCATGACAACAGAATCCAATTTAACACAATGTAACATATCAGAAATGTATTTTTTTCCCTTTTCAGATTGGCTGTCTGCTGGCATTTCAAGTATCAAATAGCCAACAAAAATGTTTTTAGATTTGGGAGCTGTTCCACTAGCATTGTCTGCAGTGCTTCGATAGCTGCTTGCCACAGCATTCCTGTTACTGGCTACATCAAGTAAATGTGCATGTTTTCACTGCTAATACTGCTTTCAATTTCCTAAAGAGAAAAGAAGCCTTTTCCAAACTTTTGTTCTCTTTCATTGTAACATATAAAGTAAATATGTTTATTATTTTACTTATGTGATTTAAGTTTACTAGATTTGAATAAACTGTTTGTATTCTCAGCTAATAAACTGATTTAAACTGTAGTGCAAGCCCACAACACATGCATCCACAGAAGTCACTGATTATCAGGATGACTTATGAATAAACCACATTTTTCAGATATTTATTCAGGTGCCTTCCTAAAACTATTTAGCATCCAGCATGTGGAAAAATGTGGATTTACATGGAATTACAGACACAAGAAAACAGGCTATTCTTGCTTATCACTAAAACAGTAGAGCAAAATTAGTGAAGTACAACAGAAAACCATCGGACAAACAAGGCAAAAAGGCTTTTGCTTGTTTACTAAATCCACAGATTAAATAAGGACAAGAAGAACTGAATTTTCAGAGAGTCTCCAAATGCATATCCACAGGGTAAATCTGTACACACACAGACACCCAGACACAGCCTGATCTTTGCAGCCTTTTCCTCAGCTCAGCCCTCACTAACTCAAACTGGGCATTTATTGAATGAGAAATTGAGAGAAGGGTAGTGTGTATATTTTGGAAGAATTTGGAGTATTTCCTGGACTACTGCATACAACATCAGAAATGTACATTGATTGGCACAGCACTTCAAACAAGACTTTAGAAAGTGAAGGAGACAGGAGTAGGCACACAGCTCTTAGCAACATCATTTCGTACGCTTGTCTCACCTGTGGGACCCCAATGGATTTACACCCATGGAAGTGATGGTTTCAGAAGGGTGAGGAGGAGAAAAAACTAGCAATATTGCTAGCCCTGCATAACCACTGAAAGATGGGCTTGCATTCCTTAGACCAAAATAATTACAGCTCTCCTACTGCTCAAAAAATGTACTATATTTAAAACTCATTAGGTCCCATTCATTTATATTTACCTAATTCTCCTACAAAAGCATTAATCTTTGGACAATTCCTCCAAGCATTTACCAGACGAATATTTAAAACAGGAGATGTCCTGTGACCATAAATGTCACGTTTATTTGTGTAATATAACTAATTAATATCTCAGACTTCCTGCATGCATCTGGACAACAGTACTGTAAATATAAATGAAAAATAAGTAATAATTTATTAAATCCAATTTGCATTTTCAAATATAAAATGTGCAAAATCCAACTAATTAGCAAGAGTGAAGGCTAAGGTGTTTCTATAGCAACCATAAAAATGCTTTAAAAATGTTTTATATCAGGCTCATTAATGTTTGTGTTCCTCACTTGTTTTGTGGGTATTCCCTCAGACACAGATTCTGCTTTGCTGCTGAGTTCTGATCACTGAGTATCATTTAATATGTTTGGCAGAACTCTGGTTCTGCTTCTTTAGGCTGACATTTCTGTCGCAGGCTTAGAAAACTATGTGGTGTGCAGTACAAAAAAAATATAATAATAATTAGAATGGGACCCAAGAGCACAGGAAAAATAACCCAACCAAACTGCCAAAGAAGAGAAAACAATGAACAACAACCCCTCCACTTGTCCTCTTTCTCCCTACTTCAAATCCACCCTGTTAAATCTGACCTGCTACATGTTGTAGATGGACAGACAGCAAAGTTTCTGACAGC
The DNA here is from genome assembly GCA_033439905.1 of Ceryle rudis. Lineage (NCBI taxonomy): Eukaryota > Metazoa > Chordata > Aves > Coraciiformes > Cerylidae > Ceryle > Ceryle rudis. The sequence goes on along the minus strand of JAAGNO010025354.1, from coordinate 24,331 downwards.
TTCCCCCCCTGGGCCAGTGCCAGTGCTATTCCTAGCTCAGTGCACAGCATCACCCAGCTCAAAGGCCAGGCTAAGGAATTCTGATTTTCCCTTCCTAACTGCCCCCTCGCACACACACACCCCCCCCATCCTCCCCCCTGCAACTTTCTTGCTTAGTAAATTGAAATAGAGACTCTCATTTCCATCTCCAGTGTACACAACTCCCTGGCAGATTGATTTCTGCAAGAGAGTGAACCGCAATGCTTAGAAGGTAGCAAGATCTACTGTGCTACCGACAGCCTTACTCAGCTGCTACCTGCCTGCTGCCACAGCCAGCGAGATGTAGAAAAGTGACAAATGTCCTCATAAAGCTGGAAGAGGGTAGATGGGAGCAAGTCATTCTTCTTTGTTTTAATTACTGAAAATCATTTGAAACCTAGGAGAAGCCCATCACTTCTACATGGGTTATTTGAATCCACGCTGAATGGTACAGAGAAGCCACCAAACAGCACTTATTTCCAAGCTGGCTTTAATCAAATGTTAATTCCCAGCCCCTCTGCTGAGTACTAGTAACTTTTAAGAAAAACTATACAACTTTAGGTCTAAATTATCACAAACAACTGAGATATTCTTGAAGTACTGCCATGTTGACAAAAAAGCATGCACAGTGGCCACTCACAGTTGTGGGCATTAATTTCTAATCCACGTGTGTGATCCCCATAATAGTTTAATACCATTAGCCTGCATTGCAACTTGAAATGGCCTTAATGGACCCTACAGTGTTTTTCAATTATAGATACTAGGAGAGGTTTAACCCACCCCTGTTACTGCTGCTAGTTGTAAAATACTTGGAATTTATACATTGAGGGCATGAAAATGAGTGTCTTTAGTTAACTTCCAAATTGGCCTATCCAGGGGGTGCTTGCCAGAGTACCACCACATTTTAAAAGGACCTTTTTCTACAGCTCTATTTCAGTTGGTTACAGCACGAGGCAGAATATTGCAACATTGAAAGGCGTCTGATCTGCATATTACGCTTGCAACAAAGCCTCCATTTCTTGAAAAATGTGTTAACACAAATCTCCTCAAAGGCTTTATTTTGATAGTTCCTGAATGGTGTTGTCACGCAGCTCAATTAAAGGCTGCAGAACCAGCAGCAAAACATGCTTCAGCGACTGGCGGCACCACCGCTCCGCGGCTCCCACCACTTCCCACAGGATGAGCTCTGAGTGACCAGCTGCTTTCCCAAATTTGACACCAGGCATATGGAGGAAAGTCAGGCCTGGGGGTAACGAGCTGGGGTGAGCTCCAGTGAGCAATCAATTAGAAGCAGCAGCTCTCCCTCCGCACCGAGCCCACAGCCATTCCCACCACCCAGACAGCACTCCAGGTATTTTGCATGCAATAAAACTTGTGGGGAACCAACTCAAGTGAAACTCTTTAAGATATATGATGAGGATTAGCCGTAAAACACTAATTAAGGATGGGCTGAGGAATTAATGGGAACCTATGAGGCTCTGCATTTTATTTCCCCATCTAAAAGCATTGCTGCTTTCCATTTAATGATAAGAAAAGTTGACCAAATGGATTTGGGTTTTTTTCCCCTGGTTTTGGTGGGATTTTTGTTTTGGGGTTTGGTTTGTTTGTTGCTGTTTGGTTTTTTGTTTTGTTTGTTTTGGTCTTTATTATTATTTTTTTCCTTAGTTTATTTTGTAAGGGCAGGTCATTAAAGAAGGAACACAGCCAGAAAAATCTCTTAGTGAAGGCTCATTACATTTTTCAAGCACAAATAAAGTGTCACTTTAAAAGGAAATCCAGTTACTCTGAAACATTTGTCGCTTTACTTCAGTGCATGTGAAATGAATACAGAGCCCAGTGCTGCCCTCAGCTTCTGTAATTTCCTACCAGCTAGACACTCAGAGACAGCACTATGTAAAAATATGTACATTGTTTAATTTATTGCAGCATGTTACCATTTTTCTCATGAAAACAAACAAACAAAAAAATTCTAGCAGCTGGTTCCAATACTGCCCACTTTGTTTAAATTTATAGTGAAAACTAGCAGCATCATTAAAAACAAACATATTGCTCCCTTCCAAGCATCCTATAGTGCAGCTCGCAGAGAGATGTGTAACTTTTGTAAGAGGTCCAGGAGACACCAGCCAGCTCAGAGCTCAGATCTGAACCTCCAGCTAGGTTTTCCAGGACAGAAATAACTAGAATTTTAATCATCGACATAATTTTCTGGAAAAGAACGTTTTGGATAGAAAAGAACATCTTAACAGAAAATTTTCCATTTGCTGAAATGTTCCAATTTTCTGCTGAAAACTAACAATGAATCCTGTAATTGGGTTTGGGAAGCCAGTGCGCTGAGCGCTGCCCACCACTGCCTCTCCCTGCTCCTCCGTCCTGCCTTTCCCACAGTGAGGAGGGGAGGACAAGAGGATGGGTGGAGAAGGGAGAGCAGGGAAGCAAATGAAAACAAACCTATTTTTTTGTTTTCAGTTCCCTCCTCCAAACTGATAAATGATATGACGTTTTCCAATGCTCTTTCAGTTGAGCTATTAATCAGATGTCCTGGAATGAGATGGATCCTGAGGCTCCTTTGTGGAGGAAATAAATATAATCTTTTCCTCATTCTTTCCTTGCTGAAATGCCCTCCCACTGAACCAAACTTCCAGGGCAAAAGGAAAGAGAAGGCTTGGACAAACTGTCTTGGGATGGGGACAATATTTTCCTACAGCTGCAAAAATACCCATCATTCTGCAAAGTCCTTCTACACCTGGCGGGGAGATGGCCTTCAAAGGGGACAACATATGGTCTGTCTGCAGCCTCACGATCCCAGCAAACGGCAGATGAGATCCAAACATCACCTGCCTGCTGGCAAAGCCAGCACCCTAAAAGCCATTTAAAGACCCATTACATCTTTTCTCAGTGTTTCTCAACTTGATGTTTGTCTGCTGGTGGTCTGCAAGTGACTGCAAGAAGATTGACAGAGGGTTTTCAAAAAAATAAAAATTATTTGTATGCTTTCATGGGCATGCTGAGGAGCAAACAGAATGGGGAAAAGCAAAAGCAAAGGTAAGTGTTCAAAGTTTAGCCCTGTTGGTACTTGTCTACAAATAAAAACACTTTGTCAAGAATTCATAGGATGGTCTTTTGGACTAATATTTTTTCCAGATAAGGCAGGTGGAGTTAAAACTAAAAAGGCTGAGGACCAGTATTTTAAAAGGCAAATAATCTGCTCACACCTTTTACATTGGTTATAAACAAAACAACCAATCCAGGAACCTTCCCCGTAGAAGGCGTAACTTTCTGACTGCATTTGCGATAGACAGATCACCCCATGAGCAGCTTGTGAGACCTACCAGCAATTTTACTAAAGTCAAAATGCACACCAAGATCACAGCTAAGCATTTTTTAGAGTCCAGTAGCTCTCACCTGTAAATGCTGCTTCATCCTTAACTTTATACAAGGCAATACTGATCTCTTTGGAAAAACTGAGCTCACAGAAACCGTGCCTAAAGATGAAGGACAGTGTGCATGTAAGGACTTGAAAAACTCAGGCCTGACTTATAAAACAGGTAGACTATTCCTAAGGAAAAATAAAAAAGCTTTAGATCTCCTTCCTTAAAAATGTTCTAGCGGGCCAAAATTAAGACAAATGCTAGAAACTATTAGGAAAAATAACATGTCATTAAAGCTTCAAGTTCTACATTCTTCAGTTTAAAAAAAAATTACAGATATGAATGACTTTGGAATTAAGAGACCAAAAAAAAACACCAAAGGCCAAATCATCTCAGAGGACAATGTCAAAACATGGCTTATATCTAACTTCAGCTGCTTTGGTCCTGTTCCTGGAATTCTCTTATTTAATGACATTTAATTACTTAGTCCATGTATGCATTTATTCACTTATTTGCATCCTTCCATTTATATTTAGAAGATTTAGGGGATTCAGGTACATAACTTCTTTTTTCCAAGTGTCTGTGGGAAATAGGGAGATTCAGCTTTGCTGTGCAGCAGCATGCACTGCGTGAAGTTATCCATAGCACAGGAGAAACATCCTGCTTCGAATTTCTCCAGTTGCTTTGCTCCCAAGTTATGACTGTAGTTTTCCCCTTGATATGCCATCTTTTATTTATTACAGCATATTTATCCATGGGGTTTGTTGTGGGGTTTTTTTTTATTTTATTGTTGTCCTGCTTTTACTTCTTCTTTAACCTTATTAACCCTTGCTAGTATTTGACAGCTTAACACACTCCATTACTCTGCGACATTTGCTATAAGAACTGACATGGAACTAATAGCAGCCTTTTTATATCCAATCTATGAGGTCACATGAAACTGCCCTTGTCTGAACCCTGTAAGATTTCCTATAGGTGGTTCTCCTTTTCTGTGGATTTTCTACTTAATATGTCTCTACAGGTCTGTCTGAATGTAAAAAATGGAATCAGATTCCTGCTAACTTTAGTTACTGACAATGTACACCTTAGAATAGAAGTAAGTTTTCTCTTTAGTGAAAGCTCCCAGTAATGTGATTTCAAACAACTTTGTGATATTCTTTTCAAGCATTATGTATCACTTTTTAATGGCATACCCACAGATCTTCCATATGAAGGGATCTTTGATTTTCCCAGCGAAGTGCCAGAATGGCATGGTCACGTCCATCCCCTGAACCTCAGCTCTGAGAGTAAGTAGGACATTAAAGTGATAGCATGATAAGGTTGAGGTGTCTAGCTCAGTTGTTCAGCATGAGTTGATTAAATGTAATTAATTTAGGTCTCTGACTTCAGGGGACAGCTATTATGCTGCACTGTACAATACCAAGCTGTTGTTTATCCTCATGACTGGATCTGCTGAAGATTTCCCTCAGCCTGCATAGCTGACTCTGCACTAAAATCCATGACAAGATACTTCAGATGCAAAAAGATGTAGTTAATATACTGGTGCTAAACAAACGAAGTACTGTATGGCTCTACAGCATCCAAGAGAAGAAAAATGAATCACTGGGATAGGATTTCTCAGAAGAGATGTAACAAGAACACCAGTTACTTATACAGGTTTTTCCTAATGGGACCTGAGCATCAGAAAAGGAGGGGGGTTTCATGCATTTATCCTTTGTGAGCATGAGAAGTTAACTTTTGCTAAATGGAAAATAAAACCACAATGAGATCTATGCAGCTGAGCAAAGAAATACTGGGAGGACAAACTGAAATTTAGGAGACTAGGCTTAACAGCCTTTCTTGCAGATGTAGTACCTGCGAAATTACCTATTTTAAAATCTAAAAAGTCTTCTTTCTATACAAATCCATCATCCTTATTATTGCTGTTCTAAGAGCAGCAGAGACACTGGGAACTAAATTCTTCACTTGAAACTTCTTTGGGACAGTTCTTAGTTCAGAAGTCCACCATTTCCCTCACTCAATTTCAATTTAATAAAATCTAAAGTGATAAAGTGGGAAGAGAAAGACATCTGGTAGAGCTAACTAGTCATTTGCTGGTTCTGTGCAAGTTTGTGCTTCCCAGTCAGTGTCACATGTGAGAAATACAGATGGTCCCAAGTTACAAAAAAAAAGAAGTGTTGAAACATACACAAATGTTATGAGGACTTCAAGTGTAAAATGTTAACCAGCTGTGAATGTGACATCTCTAGTTTTACTAAAGCTACTCAGATACATTATTACTGCACATGAAATCTATATATTTTCTGTACTGATGGCAACTCCCTGTTCTCCATTTGCTTCTAGTTTGGGGCTGACACCATCCAGATGAGATTATTAGTCCAAAAAGAGAAAGAAAAGTGGTCTCCATTTCTAAGAGTTGTTTGTAATGCCCCAATAATTTCCTGTGTTATAAGCTGACTATTTAATGGGGGGAGGGTAGAAGTCACAAACATCCAAAGTTAAAACTAATATATAAATGTTAAAACAAAATCAAAAGGTTACTAATTCACACAAAGTCCTAGAGATTTAGAGTCATCCATTTTATATACAGTTCAGCAATGCATGGAATGCAATAAGACATGTAAACCACAACACAGCAGTGATCTTGCCCTGTTGCTGGCAGTATCAGTTGTTTCCCACACAAGGGCCTAAGTCTGACCATTTTATGAAACTTCTACATTTGCAAAAATAGAACAGTTGGGAAATCTTGGGCACTCCTAGTTAAATTGCAAACAAAATAACCCTCTCTCTGCTGCTGCTTAAGCTCTAGATAATCATCGCATATCAAGACAATTACTTTTTCCCCCATATGAGTTATTTTGACAGAGCTTTTCAAATGTTATGTACAATGCAACCTAAAAGGAAAAGAAAATGTATGTTTCAGGATGCATTAAAGTGTACAAGAGGGAGAGGAGACAGGGAAGGAGACGGGTTGCTTTTCCTTGGACAAAAGCTCTGAATTGCTACGTCCACCTTTGGCATCTCACACCAATGCACAGCATCATGATTGACACAGGCCAAAGAAATCTCCCATGAAACAACAGACAGATGCTCAGCAACCTATGCGGGGGGAAAAGCAGTTACAGGGAGTCACTGGCTGCATACTCTGCATGTGTGGAACATTCCCCATCTTGCCTCATCCTATCAAGGGACTCCTGGGAGAAGGGAAATGGAAAGGATCTTGTATCTCAGGGTAGCATTAGCAGGGTAGGAGCACTCCACGGGAAGGTAGGAGTGCCTCTGTCAGTCCTTCCACCCCTTGCTTCACTCCACTCAGCTGTAAAGAGATTCTCCGTCCCCAGAAAGTGGGTTGCAGTGAGTCAGGGAGCCAGTTTGGGATTTTTTTGAGTGTGTGTTTGTTTGTTTTTGCTAGGAGTGGAGCAGCACTGGAAGAAAGTCAAATTCCTGCACCCCTTCCTAAAATGTAAATGGGAGCAGGGACCAGCCTTGACTGACAGAAGGCTTTTCTTTTCTATTTTTGCCTTTTTTTTTTTTTCCTCATCTTTTTTTTCTGTCCAGAGAAGGCAGGCAAAACCAAAAAGAAGCCCAAGTTTTAATATAAGCTGGCAAAATATATACTTCTTGGTAGAGTTTTACGCCCACCTTAGATGAGCATGGGTGACTTTGCAGACCACAGGCCCCCAAGCCAGGACCAGGACATCACCACTTTGGAGCTCGTGGTGAGCACAAATGTAGGCAAGTTCCTAGAGTGAACAAAACTGGGGGTTTCAGTTTAGATGTAAACCTCCTTTCTTCAGAGGACAGAACTGTTGTTTTAGGGTCCTTGTACTAACAGACTGTTTCCCTGATATTATGGACTTTATTATGACATTAGCTTACTTTAAAATGTTGTTTGTATAATTAGCTTTCCAAACAACACCGTCCAGCTAACATATTTCTTTCAACCCAGCGTAGAATTATCCTGAGATGCCGTCATAAACTTTTTCAAGCCATTTTCCTACTGATTGTACATCCCAACTAGGAAGCCTTTACGAACAAAGGGATGGTAGCACAGCAAAAAGTGAATTTGTGTTTTCCTACTAGAGATGGAAAGATGCATTTCTTAATCCTTCTCTCACTGAAATGGGAGGGAAGCATCATAGAATCATAGAATGTCAAGGGCTGGGAGGGACCTCAGAAGATCATCTAGTCCAACCCCCTGCCAGAGCAGGATCTCCTACACTAGGTCACACAGGAACGCGTCCAGGCGGGTCT
>JAAGNO010025354.1:2878-16591 GCA_033439905.1 Ceryle rudis | reverse complement strand
ACCCTCACTGTGAAAAAATTTCTCCTTATGTTTCTGTGAAACTTCCTATGCCTCAGCTTCCACCCATTACCCCTTGTTCTATCATCAGGCATCACCAAGAAGAGCCTGGCTCCATCCTCATGGCACTCACCCTTTATATATTTATAAACATTGATCAAATCACCCCTCAGTCTTCTTTTCTGCAGGCTAAAAAGCCCCAAGTCTTTCCTCATAAGAGAGCTGTTCCACTCCCTTAATCATCTTTGTGGCACTGAGCTGGACTCTCTCAAGCAGTTCTATGTCCCTCTTGAACTGAGGAGCCCATCAAAAGGACAGCAATAAACAGTGGAAAAACACATGAGGACATACCTTAGAGGAATAAACACCTTTAACACAAATTGGGTTTAAAGCAGTGGCATAAACACATCAGGCAGAATTTGTGTGCCTGAAGTTTAGCCAAAGGCCAAATTTGTACAGGTATTTAGGCATCTAAAGACAGAAGTGCATGCCTGCCAGGGAGCTCCCACCTCTAGCAGCCACTTTGAAAGCTCCATCAGCACTATCAGCTGCTAAATCCCACTCCAAGCTTTGCATGTGGGCTCAACTCCTGCTAACAGTTACCGGCTGGTCTCAGCACAGGGAATAACTCTCACTGAATTAAAGAGCCCAACAGGACTCAGGATGGACATCCACCCCTCTGAACACAATGCACCTCGTTCTCCACTCCTTGAGACCAAGGTGCCACTTACAGCTGCTCCTGCCAGTGAGACAAATAAATTGACTTCCCAGCAGTTCATTGTGTGCAGGCACTTTAACAGGCACTTTACAAATTGAAGGTCAGCGTGGATGCAAAATTATCCCTTCCCCACAGCCATGCCTTGCTCCAGGTTGGGATCTGTACCCAGGTACCCCCTGCACCCCATGGCTCTGCCCCTAGCCAGCGCTGGTGACCCCAGGCACAGTCTGGGACACACTGCAAGGTCCCCAAGGTGAAGGGTCTGAAACATTGCTAAATACTATCGCTATCACTCCATGCTCAGGACTCAGGAAGTTGGCCACCTGGGTAAATGTTAGAGGATCTTGTACATATTATATCCCCATTATTTTCTGACAGACTTTTCCTTCCATTATGCGATACAGGAAAAGAGCTTTAGTATTATAACACCAAGAACATGGGTTTCAAGCTCCTGCTTACTATAAGCCCAGATCCTGGATACAGACACACAGAGAGATCAACAAACACAAGGTAGCACTGAGAGCACATTAGGTTTTTCCTTTACATTTCATTAACTAAAAAAAAAAAAAAAAGAAAAAAAAAAAAAAGAAAAAAAGAAAAAAGCTTCACATAGTTTCCTCCTCTTGACCTAACACAAATTCCATCAAACTTCAAAAACAATACTTTGGGATGCTGGAGGATGCAGGCCGGAAACTGAGGAAAGACTTTACACAAAGTTAGGAAATCTTTTTTGGAGGGAATACTTCAAGCTACTGAACAATTTTATCTAGATGACTAGATCTTATGGTAAATGAGTATATAATTAAATTTAAGAGCTACGCTATTGTGTTTGAGGTATATCAGCTCATCAACAAAAGAAGGACTGTTTAGCTATGCTAAAAGCGTTATGTAAATACCATCCTCTGATAAATAATTGATTATTGCCTTAATGTTTGACAAAGCCATAAAATGCCCTGCAGATTACGTCCAAAACATTTTAAGGTGATGCGAAATCACTTTTATTGTAATGACAGTGAGCTGTCCATGGTTGACTGGTTTAAATTTTATCTTTCCGTATTAGGAAAGGTTTCTGTTTTCTTTGAGAATTTAATTATCAGAGGGTGTTTAATATGATAGGAAGATTTATGGACTTCAGGAGCTCTCCAAAAATAGTGCTATAAAAATGGACTTAGATCCCATCACAAGCAATAAAGCTGCTACGCAGACTTGATACTTGCACTGAAAACTTTGTGTCTGAATACATTTTACCATCATGCATAAAAGTCCACTTTGGAGGATTTTGAATGTTGACCCTGAAATGTGACCCATACTACAGGGTGAGGAAAAAAAAAATGCTTCACAAAAGAAAGCCAAGCTGTGCTAGTACGGATGCATTAGTGTTTATTTTGGAAAACGCTCTTCACTATCCATAAATATTTCTTTTAACTTGTTGCCATTAAGATGCAGCAGGGACTAAGTTTTCCAGGAGGAGATAAAAAGAACAACAAAGATACACTCCTATTGTGTAATAATCAGTCCACATTTCAATGAATAAGTAATATTTCTCACAAGCCAGAGTTAGATAGTGGATTTATTTAACCTCTGAGGGTCAGGTAATAAATACTAAGTGAATTATTCAGACCAATGGCTAATCAATACAATTCAGTGATATATTTTTTGTGTTTCATAAAAGGTTGTACACTAAAGGCAGTGAGCAATTATGGAAATTGGGCCCGAGCGGCACTCAATTCTTCTCTTACTTGAAACCCCAGCACCACTACCTTGACAGCAAATCGATTAGTGTGCTAGTGAAGCAGCTCAGCAACCTCTGACCCCTTCCAGCTCTGTCCAACAGCCTGGAGAGTATTTTATATTTATTTTATTGAATTAACCCCCTCTTGCCTGCACACTGTTTTATACATACAGTAATGCAGTGGGATAGAAACGACAGGGTTCTTCCATTTAAATGCTCCTCTATAAACCTGAGTAAGGCAAACCAGACAGACTCCTTTGTTCTAGCTTCAAAATGCTGATTTTTGCCACAGCATATGGTTTTTAAGTCCATCCCAAAACGAACATAATTAACAGGATGCAAAGAATATCCCAAGCGTACCCCAGACATTGAATCATTCCTATTCATGCCTACTTTTGTGCATGACTACCAACTTTATACACCGCTCAAGTCACTGTTTTGCACCAAAAATAAAAGCTCCTCAATAAAAGTAAGCTAATATTGCTATAGGTATAATATCCTGTTTTACACAGTGTAAGGGAGAACACTAGAGATTAACAGCATTTTCCACCAGGAAATTAAAACTAACATAAAACCACATAAAGAGCCTTTTCTGGACGTTTAACTCTATAGGCACTACTCCTGTATCCTTTGCTGAGCAAAGTCCTCTCTGATCCCAGTCGAAGTTTGCAAACATTCAAGGCAATGCAGCAGAATACAATTTTAGGTCTAAGACCTGCAGGCTTTTGCTTTGCACCATGCAAAGTGTTCAGCACGGACATTTTTTTGGACCAGGATTCCTTACCCAGCTATGGCCACCAAGGTGTCAGCTCTGTTACCTCCTGCCCAGACTTCCAATAGGAAATGTAAGCCCTGCAAAGAAAAGGATCTTCCTTGCACAACAAGCATTTGCTTAATACTCCAGCTGCTTCATGCCCCCATTATATACTTCATTGACTAGCTTGGAGAATGATGCACCATCTCCAATTCCAAAAAACTAGCAGAAGCACACAGAAAAGGTACTGCAACAAATCGCCATCTTACCCAACCTCAAGCACAAGAATATATCTCTCCTTTAACTGGAGAGATGAGTGCTACAGCCCCACAAAGGGCCCTATGTGAGGTCTCCCACCCAAAGTATGAGTCTGTTTACTTTTTCAACACTATCCATCGGAATAAGCAGGAGTTGCAGCTCTTTGAATACTCTCTATATCACATACAACCAGTTTCCCTGGTTCAAGGGCAATTTATTCCCATTTTACACTGGCATAGTGGAGAGAAGACTTAGACCCCAAAATTCTTAAATCAGGTTCCATTACTGTTCAAATACTAAAACCATTTAAACTACAGGTAAATACTCCACCACCTGCAAGTATTGCATCCCATTTGTATTATGAACTGTGAGGTAAAAATATAATAGCAAGTTGTATGCAAATAACTGGAGAGATTTCTCAGGGAGAAATCAATCCCCCCAAAATCATGAAGCCATGATGCAGTTTCCACTGAGGCTAACAGGAACCAGATTAGATTTCCACTGCAGCTGGTCTGTTCCACACCAAACCATGATAATCAAAGCAAAAACGGCATTTAGTAAGAGTCCAGAAGCTTATGTGCTCTGTCTACAGGTCATATTCTGTCACTTCAAGGCTGAATAAAGCCTGCATGCATAGCAGGATACATCACTTTTAATAAGACTATTCTCAGAAAAAAGGACCATTCAAAGTTCACCACATCTGACCATAAGCAGATACTCAGCACAGGCTTGAGCAGAGTTGTTTATAAAACCCTTATATGCTTTCGTATAACACTGCACTGAGTTCTGAATTATTCTTTTCGTCTCTTTTGCTCTCAGAATCCATACAAAAGTGATTACTTCAGTCATTTTTCAATATTACTTTCATTCCTGGAAAATGCATTTTCAAAAGTTATTTATTTTTCACAGCATGTCATGTTGTTATATTATACTAGTTAAAATAAAACCACTGTAGACTTCGGCATGCATTTATGTTTCTCTTCCAATGGTATGATGTAGGATTTTCAGGTTTTATGCTGAATGTATTCTACATATTACATTATCAATCTTTTATCTTAGGTTTGGTGTAGATTTAAAAAACAAGCTGTTAAATCAAGTTACTAAAGTAATTGAGCTATAAAACTGCCTTCTTATTTATAATCACCATTTCCCTCCAAAAAAAAACCAAAAAAGAGTTTTTAAAGATCAGTTATGGTTTCTGTTATGCAGGTTTTTTGAAACAACTTTATGCCACTGATTCCACTTACAGCTTAATTAAAATAGTGGAGAAAATGTATGCTTCCTGCACAGTCAGTGAATGGGCTTTATTAGCATATTTCAGACTAGGACTGTCCCTCACCCCAGGTATATGGCTGAGCCTCTTATTGGCCCTAGGTGCAAACTGGGTTGTAGCTTGGGCTGGGTCTCTGCTCATCTCTTATCCCTGCTCCAAAATTCAGCCTACAAACCCTTTTCTAAAGGCTTAGTTCTGTTTGAGTTTCTTAATATCTAATCCTGCGTAAGGCTGGAATGCAGAAGAACATTATTCCTGAGCGGAAAAGGTCTGAAACAGAATTTATTTAAAGATCAATTCTCTGCCTGCACAGCTGATAAACAACAGTAACCATCCTGCTACTTCTCACCAGCAACCACTTTGCGACTGGTTCATTTAAACATCAAGAAAATGACTGTTTATCCAGCTGTTTGCCCCCAAAAATATCCTCTGGCTCCATGGGGTGCTACCTAAGCAAATCATGACAATGTGGTTGCGCTGGCACACACTTTCCAGGGAGGGGACATGGCAGGCGCTTGGGGGCCCCTTGCATCTCTGTGGAATCACTGCCCACTGTGCTGCTGGGATGAGCTGCCTTGGCCATGGTGCCCAAAGCTTGGCTGCCGCTGCCCATAAACATAAACCCAGCTGAAAATCCCATGTCCCCAGGGTTGTGATTTCTTCAGAGCAGGCAAAAAAGGGAGAAACACAGCTGGTTGCATAGGGAAATGCCAGAATAGGAAAATCCAGCCCAAAGGTGGCCAACAGAGGGATGAGACACAGTGTTAATTGACCAGCAGGAGCCGTGGGATGGTTTAGTGGCAGCCAAGGATCCCGCATCACCATGTTATGACACATCTACAGGCTGCAATCCTGCTCCAAGCTTGTGCCACCCCTCCAGCCAAAATCTCTGCATGAGCCTGCCAGTCCCTGTGTCACCTCCCTGACACACACCGGAGGGCAGGTAGAGCAGCGAGCCTGCCCTAAACCATCACTAAACCATGGCCATGCTATAAAGGTTCATTCTCCCAAAAAGTGCATTCTCGGACACTAGAGCAGCCAAATACCTTTAGGAAATCTTGCTCTCCTTGTGGTGTGGCTGAATTAGAGGCCAAGGGAAAAAAAAAAAAAAAAAAAAAAAAAAGGAAAGCTTAAATATTTAATAAACAGTTCCACAAAATCTCAGAGTGCAGCTCTGAAATGACTCTCTGCTTTACACCCACAGAGGTGGCCAGGGAAATGGCTGAGGGCCAGATGACAGGGGACTTTTTTTCTGAAATAGCGCTGGCAGAGGCCTATCAGGAAATCTTTCAGAATTGCTTTAATCTTTCATTTTAGTTTGGTCTCTGGCCACACAAGTGCGTCCAGCCCTCAGAGACCCTGGAGGTCACTATCTGTGAGTTTTTAAAAACAGGAAAGCCATTACAGAAAAATCAGAAGAGCAAGGGGAAAAAGTACTCGCTGTAAATATGTACATTTTTAATACAACAGAATGGTAGCTACATTTTTTTGTTCTGCTATTGCTTTTAACTAAAAAGGAAGGGAACCTGGAATGTTATAAACACCTCAGAATTTTTAGCTCTCTGCCAAAGAATTTATCCATTAAATGCAACATGAACTATAAATCTGAATTTCAGATCCTGCTCAAAGCATACGAATCTATTCTCCCCTTTGATATGCATGTGAAGTTCTCATTGACACTAATGGGAGTTACACGTGCTTATTACAAGATAACTAGACCTCTCAGTGTGAATATATACTTCTAGACAGACAGCTCTGCTTAAGTTTGGAAAAAAAAAGGAAGAAGATACCAGTGGGGAAAAAATCCATTATGGGTGTTTCGCAAACAAAAATACTATTCTGTGCACTTTTGATCACCAGGCAGCTTTGGAAAACTAGACATTAAGAGAAACACACATAGGTATGCGATTTCATACACATACATTGTCCTTCCGGCATGAGCGGATGCACTCGAAGACATCCACAAGCACGTGTGTACTTGCAAGGAAGTGTCTTCACTCAGCCCCCCCAAGGTTCAGTGCCGGTCCCAGTCTCTGAGCTAGTGTAAATCAGCTCGTCTCCATGATTTCCACTGAACTGCCCAATTTATACCAGCTGAGCGGGTGACGTAGGGTCTACGGGAGTGACGAAAGCCCCAGGTCTCTCCTACGGGGTCCGTGTAAAGTAGCTGCTGCACTGAATGCTAATGGCTACCACAGTGCAGAGCACTGGTATCGGAGAGTTATTTCTTTTATGGGAATATTTCTTTAGCTGTAGATTTCATTTTTTAGCTTGCTGGCTAGAGGTGTTCCCAGGGACAGCAAATAGAGAAGGAGAGTCATGTTAAATTCATAAACATACACTGTAGAAAGCAAGTGAGCATATAAGGATGTGGTGGGTTGATGCTGGTTACATGCCAGGTGCCCACCAAAGCTACTCTGTCACTCCCCTCCTCAACTGGACAGGGCAGAGAAAATATAATGAAAGGCTTACGGGTCAAGATAAGGACAGGGAGACATTGCTCACCCATTACTGGTCAGGGGCAAAACAGAATCAACCTGGGGAAATTAGTTTAATTTCTTACCAATCAAATGAGCATAGGATAATGAGAAATAAAACCAAATCTTAAAAACCCCCTTTCTCCCCCCGCCGCCCCCCCCCCCCCTTCTTCCCAGGCTCCACTTCATTCCTAATTTTCTCTACCTTCTCACCTCCAATGGCACAGGGGGATAGGGAATGGGGATTGTGGTCAGTTCATCACATGTTGTCTCTGCCACTGCTTCCTCCTCAGGGGAAGGACTCCTCACACTCTTCCCCTGCTCCAGCGTGGGGTGCCTCCCACAGGAGACAGTTCTCCACTAATTTCTCAACATGAATCCTTCCCACCAGCTGCAGTTCTTCATGAACTGCTCCAGAGGTCCTTTCCACACGGTTCATTCCTTCAGGAATAGACTCTTCCAGTGTGGGCTCCTCATGGATCACAAGTCCTGCCAGCAAACCTGCTCCAGCATGAGCTCCTCTCTCTATGGCTCCACAGGTCCTGCCAGGAGTCTGCTTCAGTTTGGGCTTCCCACAGGGTCACAGCCTCATTTGAGCATCCACCTGCTCTGGTGTGGGGTCCTCCATGGGCTGCAAGTGAGTATCTGGTCTACCATTAACCTCTATTGGCTGCAAGGGGACAACCTGCCTCACCATGGTCTTCACCACAGGCTGCAGGATAATCTCTGCTCCAGTGCCTGGAGCACCTCCTCCCACTCCTACACTGACCATTGTGTCTGCAGAGCTGTTTTTCTCACATATTCTGTCTCATCTCTTTGGCTGCAGTTGCACAGGGGTTTTTTTCCTACTTAAGTACATTACCTCAGAGGTGCTACCACCATTGCTGATGGTCTTGGCCTTGGCAGGTCCATCTTGGAGACAGCTGGTAATGGCTCTATTGGACACAGGGGAAGCTTCTAGCAGCTTCTCACAGAAGCCCCCCCGTAGCCCTCCTGCTCCCAAAACCTTGCCACACAAACCCAGTACAAAGGATAACATATGAGTGCATATATACCATAGCTATATTTTTATAGCAGAAATGGATCTTTGTTTATCTATGGACACGTGTGTCTATATATATGTGTCAAAATATTGGCACTTAGAGTAAAATTTATAAATTTTCCAACCAGACCAGATATCTTAAGCTTTTTTTTTTTTTTTTTAATCAAGAGCTTTTACTGGAAATAATAGAAAAGGGTCAATTCCTTTCCATGCACCAAGTGACACTTTTGAATAACTGTGTTATGCACAGCGCCTTAAGAAGACTTATAGGACTGTCACAATATTTAACTACTCATTTTTGCTTGCATGATTGTGGTTGATATGACCGCAGAATACTGATCTATCCAAAAGAGAAAAATTATAGAGTGGAACAGTGGAATTTATGAATGAGATATCTTTGGCTGCAAAGCATTCCCATTTATAGCACTCAGCCACCACAAAACTGCTGTGTAATTGGAAGAGAAATTTTTCCCATGTACTGAAGCTATAGTCAAACTGCCAAACAATGAGAGACAGCCTTGTCTGAATTAGAGAAGTCACATACCTGATTTTTCTTCCCCTCATTTAGAAACAGACCTTATTTCCCATCTCTGCTCCTCTTACGCTAAGACTGGGGGTAGAAAAGCTGCATTTTGCAAGTGCCAGAGCAGAAAGCTGATTCAGTTTAAGCATCATATCAGAATAAATGTGTGGACAAATCAGCAGGACTCGTCAGAGCTGCCAATTTTAACTTCCTGAGTTTCTGCATGTGAAAAATGTTATTTTCCCAAGGAGGCACATGGGCTTTTGTTATGATTATTTATTTGTATAAATAGGCCAAGAAAGCCACAGAGAGGGCCCTGTAATGTGAGAGGACACACAGACGCAACGCTGCCCCAGGGCACTTGGGAGGCGGAGGGACACTCCCGGGATGGACTGATGCTCCCAGGACAGATGGACGCCTGCCCACCCACTGCCTCCATGTGAAAGAGCCAGGCAAGTCCCCACAGTGCTCACATGAAGCTTGCTGCAAGTCAGGGGTTCTGGGGCTTTATGTGGCTCATGACTGCAAAGCCAAAGAGGATAAATCACCCCACTGCACAGCCCCACAGCACTGCATGGATGGACAGATGGACACACAAAGATACCCCTTACTTGCAGATCCTCAGGACAGCCCTTGGGGTGTCAGGCAGGCAGATGCCCTTACAGGACCAGCTGTCTGATGAGCCACAACTAAAAGCAGCAGTTTGACACCAGGCACAAAGTAACCATAAACCAAGTACATTCCTTGCCATAGAAACCATCAACCTCAATTCCTTACCTTCAAAGGCAATGGCACAGGTCAGAGGCCACCTAATAGCATGGTCCTCCTGGGACCACTAGATTGTGTGCGTCCCATGAGGACAGCACAGCATCACCCCCTTTGGAGCAAGCAGGATGGGCTGCTTTGCCGTCACTCATGGTGTGACCCCTTTTCTCCTTCCTACCCTCTCCATCATCCCTTGGGTGGCCTCTACTCTGGAGGCTGCTGTCAGGGAACAGATAACTGTGCCTGGCCAATCTTTCCCCTCCCTGCCCAAGCTCTTTGCAAAGGGCTACCACAAGATCCATGACAGCACTCACAATGGCCAAGTAATGGCACAAGGAAACATTTTTACATATATTTTCACAAAAGGAAAGATCTCAAGACAACCATTTCCATGAAAACTCCAGGGTAGAAAGCAGCACAGAGAGAAATCTCATCATAAGCTCCTACTGGGAAGCACATGGAAACTGCTGTGGAGTGGCCCCACAGTATTACAGTCTCATCGGAACAAAGAAGTCAGGAAACAGGTTTACTTGCATCATTACAACATGATTGCTGCTGGGAATACCTTCCTGTTGAGGTCCCTCCAACCACATCCCTAACCACACTCGCTGCCGATGATGCTCTGCACGACTCTCAGATCACAGCGCTGCAGGACAGAGCAGCCAGGGAGAGAGAAACCTCAATTAACTGACTGCAGCAATGGTGGGTAACAGATATCACCCTGGAGCAGTCCAGGTGGGGGTCCTCCAGCATGAGGAGTTTCACGCCATTCCATTGGTGCTTCCCAGAAGTGTCTATGCTGCTTCAGCTCTCAAAACCTGCACTTTTGGGAGTTCAGTGGCTTTGGAAGCTAAACTGTGAAATACTGAAATGAATGAAATTAAATCACTGCTCTGGAAATCAGGACTCCTCCCAAAAACCCAAGGCTGAGTACCCCAGAAATGCAAGAACCCCAGTGATGAGTTGCTCTGGAGAGTCAGGACAATGTTTTCTGCCAATGATCAATACAAGGGTTCAGAACGGCTTTCTCCAACTGCCACTACCCTGGGTCTATTTACATTTTCTCTTTTCACATCATCCACAAAGAAAATCAAAATATCAAAGTACAAATGTAACAACTTTATGCTTCTACGGGTTTCATAGTTTGTGAAGAGTTCTCTAATCCCTTGCAAATTCCCTCTTAACAACAGGATTTCTTCTATTTTTGCATTTGAACTGTGGGTGATTAAACAACAAGCAGCAGAAAATTAATATGTTAAATTCAAAGCCACAAAAAAATAGATAATCTCATTGTCCAGTGAGAATCCCAGGAATCTTTGAGTTTTCAGGAACAAAAGCTACAACTCGCTCAGGCTTAGGTCTTAGCAGAATTAATGTTGCTCAATAGCAAGTACTGATTGTAGCATTTTTTACTAACCTACAATACAGAACTTGGCTAATACTTAAATAAATAAACAAACCATATTTATATTTGAAGAAGAAAAAAAAATTGCAAGTCACATGTGTCGCAGGAAGGAATAAATGCTATGGATCCAGAACCACATCTGAAAACCTCTTCGAAGTCCCTGAAGATAACCACAGGACACTTTTCTGAGTTCCTACCCCCAGCCAGGCAAGTCATAATGTGAACAGTGGCTCCTGTTTTCCTGTTAAAATGCATCAGGTTTATTACTTTGTTGTGTTTTTCCAAAGCACATCTTGCATATGGAAACCCTGGTGCAGGCTTAAGGTGCCGAAACATTTCCCTCTCCTGTGTAGCAGCACATATTGATACGGTAATAAGAGTTTCAAGGACCTGGCCAAGATCCTCTTGACATAATGAAAGGATCTTCCTCTGGGTAGTGACACCATTACCATGCCTTACTGCTGGCAACAGAGTACATGGACAACATGGAGACAAGGAGCTCAGATTCTGGTAGAAGAGATGACAAATATTTATGGGGGGGGAACCAAACCAGCAATATGACTGCTGAAGAGCTCCTGGAATTTCTGTCTCTAGAGACTCCTCCTTCCTTGGGTCCTAAGCAGTTTTCCCTACCACTCTGCTCCATCAGTCGAGGGACTTTGAGGGAAAAAGCAGACCAGAGGCCACTGATCTCCCTGCCTGACACAATGGGATCAGGATGCATTCCTGATGTTGTGTTGAGAGGAACTGAAGTCAGGGATTTGCCACTGACAGGAACAGGGACTCCTATATTCCCTGGGCAGGAGGAGGTAGCAGCACATATGACAGGGGCAGGAATATCTCTCACACTTGCAATGCCCAAACGGAAATACACAAAGACAGAGCATAATCAGCCTGTGGATAATTAATATTATCATTAGAGCAGCCTTGTATCTCCCACTTTGAGCTCAGCCCCACCATGCGTAGCATTAAGGCACAAAACTGACAGTCAAAGCAGTAACATTTATACATTTACATACGTATCCCCTGAATGCCCTCTTGATGTCCCTGTGAGAAAGGAGTCAGCAAGATACTGCAAATTAATGATATAGGAAGCAAAATACATTCTGCATTGCCTGGTTTAAACAAAAAAATAGCCTCAGATGGGGAGACACAAAGTAACAATATAAAGGCAGAATAAAGCATTTTGATCTGCTGAATGCCTTTATAAATATTTGAGTATCATTTATTTATGTTTTCCTTCTTTTCATTGTAAAGCAAGGTTTTCTGACAAAAGCCCTCGTTTGGAGAACACTGTGCTTTATTATTTAACTTCCTAAAAGCAACATCAAAGGCTTGAGTTTAAAGCTTTAAAACAAATGAACTATTTGCAATATTTTAAAGATTTAGAGATGAGAAGAGCAGGAGTTCTCCACAGCTCAGATCTAAAGGCCTCTGTGGTCTGTGCTGGGCAAGGAAGACACAACAGCTGTGCCAAATGCTGGGGAGCAAAATCCTTGACATCCTTTTGCAAGCACCAGCTGTAGCATGTGCCCAGGGCTGCCAAGATGCTCCTTCCCACTGTTGCATTTCACCTGCAATCAGCGACACTCCACTTTCAGCCTTCCCACCATGACTGTTGGGAATCATGCTTGCTGGGAGTCACCTCAACCGTAGCCCTAAGCAAGGACATTCTGCATCACTCACATTATTCAGACACTGATCCATTCCTGTCCTGGCACTGCCATGATACAGAAAAAGTGATCCCGCCAGAAGAAAATTAGCCTGTGCCATGTCTGGCACATGTATGTGTCATGGGAACATGTGGTTGTTACTGGGCATTCACACAGCATGATAATATGACAAATTTCTCTA
This sequence comes from Ceryle rudis, assembly GCA_033439905.1. Classification (NCBI taxonomy): domain Eukaryota; kingdom Metazoa; phylum Chordata; class Aves; order Coraciiformes; family Cerylidae; genus Ceryle; species Ceryle rudis. Next base: position 3,793 of record JAAGNO010025354.1, on the reverse strand, counting down.
GCTTTGCAAGGCATTGAGGCAAAGTTTGGAAGCTCTGCTAAAAGGAGTTTCTAATGACACCCTAATAGATTTGGTGCATAAGACAAGGCTCAAGAGGGTCAAGAAAATATACTGTGCCTCCAGCATGCAGCCACCTCAGGAAATCTTTCTCCATGGGAGCTCTGTGGGACTGCACCCAGGAGACAGAGACATGCACCTATCCCACCTCAGCCCATTGGAGACCATTTATCCAGTGAAAAACCTTTGCTCTGCAGTACAGACTGCCATGCAAAAGAAATCCCTCAAGGTTTCCAAGTGTAGAGGCAAAAGTCACACAGCCCCAAGCACCCCCACTCCCACTGATGCCAGAAGCTGAGGGACTGAGCAAGTAGCAGATATAGTCTTCATTTTACAATCCATCCCCTGCTTGCCTCCCTCTAATGCTTAAACCCATTGATGTTAATGGGACTGCTCATATACCATATCTTCCTTCTATCTTTTGTCTGATCCCAGGCTCTTCATGGCCAGGGCAGGCTGATTTGTGCTGCACGTATAAAGTTCAGACCTCAGCATCACTCATTAACCATTCCAGCTAATAAAAGGATAAGCAACAGAATTTGCCCTTTGGTAACACTATGGACTATGGCCACACTGAGTATAAATCTGCAGAGCTCCACCAGCTTCAATTTTATATACAATAAAAAAATAAAACCTTCATTAGGTGTTATGCAGTTTGTAAGAAAATCCTTAAATTAATTTATTCTGGGAAAAATTCTCTTTATGAGAATATTAGCTTTCATCCCTATGCCAAGACCACTTCCTTATTGGTTTTCTGTGAGACAACCTAGTTTAGGTCTGACAAACTTAAAACCCCTCAAACACAATTACGGAAATATTAAATTCCACCTAAACTGAATGAAAGTATGCAGACACCTT
>JAAGNO010025352.1:0-10841 GCA_033439905.1 Ceryle rudis | reverse complement strand
ATAAACTGCAAAATATAAAACATCTGATAATATATAAAATATTTTCATAATTAGTGAGTATGAGGTGCTTAATGACATGTCCTTGAAGTGCTCATGACAAACTGTTTTAGGGCCCCAGTATGCTTGTGAGTAAACTGGAGTCCACCATTCTGTCTCCTTCCATGCCAGCTGATAGCTTATGTAAATGTCTGTATCCAGCCTCTCTCCAAATGTAGTCTGGAACTGTGGGGGACTGACATCCATTAATGACAACAGGCTTTTAAGAATAAAATGGAGGATACAGTGATCCTTATAACAATGTTTCCAAAAGGCTTATATAATAAGCTAGAGACACTTCTGCTTGGATGTGTTTCCACATAGACATCTATAAATCTTAACAGGTGTGCTCTTAACTTCTGCAGGGTAGTCTGATGATTGTGAGGAAGTCCAGAAGAAACTCACAGAACTGAGTGAGTGACCAAAAAAGTGGCAGATCAGTTTTAACAAAGATGAAGTGAGAGATAACGGCTCTAGAGAGATATTACCCATGTTACATTCGGGAATGAGATTTTGGGAGTTATGACTGAAAGGTCTCTGAAATAATCAGATCAGTGTGCAATGGCAGGTTAGAAATCTGAGTAAAAGCAGGCTCTGTCAGTAACAGCAGTGAGAATGAGACACAGGGAGTCAGAGACATTTTGCTGCTGCCTAAAACTTTGGTTCACCCAAATCTACAGTACTGCATGCCGTACTGCTATCTCAGGATGGACACAGTAGAATTAGAGAAGGAGCCGAAGGTACAGAAGCGTCGGCTAGATTTCTACTAGCAAAGGCTAGTAATAATGAAAAATGCCACCCATGACCAAGAATGCCAGTTTGTGCCCTCTAGCAAGGCATCTAAGAATAGCTCTGTCACAATACCTGTCAGTATTGTATTGTCCAGCTTACAGACAACACTAGGAAAGCCTATGAATTCAGAGGCCCATGAATCTGTTAGCTGAACCCGTAATTTAAAAATCTGCCTGCTGAGCTACTAAATAGGGTCATCATTAAACTCCATGAGGGAATAAAATTGCATTTGTATCCCTTTTTGGTTGCACACTGAGTTAATAATATTTTAAACACCTCTCTCAATCATAAAGTCTTCTATGAAATCCTCAAGGCCAAAATGTGCTGCCATTTGAAAATTATTTGTAATACATAAGGGTGAACCATGTATTTTTTTGTGCCTGTTTCTGACTAAACTTTTACTGATCTCTTCTCTACAACTATTAAGCATTCTCAGAAATACATTGAAAGATCCCATTCACTGCATGATAGTGTACAAAATCTTTAAAAATGCATGTTAAATAGCATGGACATGGAACAATACTTTCCAAACCCCGTTTTTTTCATAGTACATTAGGAATAATCAAGTTATGAGAAGGAAAAAACTGACCAAGAAACTAAGTAACTGTGGAGCGTATCTATCACTTCCCTAATTTGTCCCCATCCCTGGCTGGCATGTATTTAAGCTCTATTTTATTAGGAGTGTATGTCCTTTACAACAACTGACAAATAAACAAAAGGTTTATAAATTAACAAATCTGATTCAGTCCCTCCTTCACTGACCCCTTGTTATCTTACTGTGTTATTTCCTCTTAAATACAAAACCTATAAAATACTGTAACCAAGTCCTGTTAGCCAGAAAGAGAAACATCAGTACAGAAAGTAGACTTTTGGTCTTAAATGGAAAACTTAGCAAAATAATAGATTTTTTTTTTCAACTTTCTACACTGGACATTGCACCAGATCTTTCTTTGTACTTTAGACCAAAACCCTCAGATACTGAAATGCCAATTTGCCTCTTAAAGCATTTAAATCCTAACGTAATTTTTAATTAAATTTGTCCATTGCAAGTAATTATCATTGTTGAAGCAGTACCTAAATACTGAAGTTTCATTTACAGATAACTAACAGGTTGCTCAGAAAAACTTGTTCCACCTTCAAGTTGACATCATGAAAGCCCCAAAGTATAATCCTTGACTAGTTGAACAGATACCTGTTTTGCTAGAAAAACCTGATTACATAGGCATGCTTTGATAACCTAACTCTAAATCAAATGTTTTATTTTATTCCAGATAGTGCAGCTGAAGAAGCAGGGCTTCAGGTTGGGGATATTCTGATAGCAGTCAATGGAACCGATGTCACCAGCATGCCACATTCAGAAGCTGCCAACCTGGCAAGGAAAGGTGAATTTGAGATGACAGTAAAGTACACAGATAGGTCAGGACTGCTGTACAATGCTCCAAATACATCCAGACAAGTTGGGTAGTGGATGCAACAAAAGCCTTAATCAACAGTTTAATGCATTCGTATTTAATACAGTAGTATTCCCTGAGTCACATTTTTTCTAGACCTTGCTAGGAACACAGAAGAAAACAGACACACAAAATATTCCCCAAAGAGTAAAAATTACTATAATGCATTTGGCTCTCCTGCCATAAAGAAAGTGGTTGAGAAAGTCCTGAAAGTGACTGTAGAGACACCAGTACCTTCTTTATGCATTATGCTTGAGATTTCACAGCTTGATGCAGTGTACCCCAGTAGTTATTTCTGTGTCAACAACACCTGAAGTCTAATCAGGAGAGCAGAGAGGTTATTTCATGAACTGTCTTTTTGCAGCACCACAGAAACAAGAAGTCAGCGATATTAATCATGCATATTCTTCCTAGATCTGTGTCAACTAAAACCCAAAGACACTCTTATTTGCATGATGGAAGTTAATTTACTACTGTTCTTTTGTTTATTGCAGATATGGTTTTGACAGGGGCTCATGGGAAATTCAATAAATTAAAATGCTTCTACAAGGCAGTGACAAATTTAGCTTGACACATTCCAACTTCTTTAATTATAGAGGTGCCATTCACACTGTTATGTTTAAGAGTATGTTGAGTATTTTAGCAGATAAATCTCTGATTACTGGGTATTTTTAACTCCTCAGAGAACACCCCCTGGTCTAAATCTTGGCATGCAGACAGCATTCCCAAAGTTAAATGTCCTTAGAAGAGAAATCCAGCAAATATTTTGCAAATGAAAATGTGTCATAGTCACATTTCTCAATCCCCTTAAGGCATTGCCACCTGCTCTGAAATAGTATCTGGTATGATTAGAATTTCAGTCCTTTAAGGTTGAAGCCGTGGATGCATTGATAGCATCAATGAATATTATGAAATTGTACCTCATTGCTGATAACAACTACACATTTTTAGACAATCTTGCAACCCAATATGTCCTTTGAGCACTTAAGTTTTTGCAAATGGCAAGTAAATACTTTAGCACAGGTTAGCGTCCAACACCAAGCCCCTCAGTGAGGGGCACGGATGGCAAAAAAGATTAGTAGACTCCAAGTCACAGAGAAGAATTCTCAAGAGCATATGTAAGATAACAGAGATTGAAGGTACCTGTGTGCATTCTCAGCAATTTTTGTATAAACCCCAATTTATGTGCACCCATTAGAGCAATGAAATCCAACCACTTCTCTAAACTGGTAATATGCAAGCACCTGAGATGCTGCTTGCAAAAGCAGGTCACAAAAACTGTTTTAATATGTGTGTCTTTAGATAGCTGGCTCCATTACTAGTGATCAAAACAAAATTAGTTTAATTCCTGATTTCTGTTAAAAGGTCATCAAATATCGCTTAATTTAAATCACAGTTTTCTAGGCTGCTTTTCTCCTTGCTGCTTTCTAGAAGCAACACTGTGGGGAGAAGAGCATTGGATAGAATACTGCCTTTCTGCTCCATACTGTATAAGGACATGAAAAAGTACTGACAGACTGGATTATAGTTTTGACCTATGTTTTCACATTCTTCATGTAATGTTCTAGGTCCTGATATCCTGACTATGGTGGTGGGATCAGATATCAGCCGTTACCCTAACACCCCCAGACCTACCTGCCGGGGATATTTGCATAAACGAACACAATCGGCGATACTGAAGGGCTGGAGAAAGAGGTGGTTTGTGCTGAAACATAATGGCTACCTACACTATTACAAGCACAAGAAGGTAAGGAGAGAGACGTGAGGAAGCAAGCTGGGTACTGAACTATAAAGTGCAGCATTATTTTACTCATATTTAGAGATCATTAATCTTGTAGTATTTAAAGAATAACACCAGCACTTGAAGTGCTTTTGTATTTGGTATTTAGAAGAGGCTTGCTGAGGAATTCTGCCTTCCTATATATCCTAGTCACAGACATAGACACTGCCAGGCTTTTATGGATTCACATTTAATTTCTTTGTTCTTATCATCAGGAAATCTGAATTAACTGAGTAAGCTCTAAGAGGCTTTGTATGAGATGATGTAATTTCAGATGCATAGGAACACTGTATTCCATCTAGCACTACATGTATTTTCTCAGGCATGACTGAGATTTCTTCATGCAATCTGCACAGGGAAGTATTGGGAAGGCTCAGTTTCTTCAGAGTAGCATTATTCAGCACTTCATTCTGTCATGTGAGCAGGGACCTGTATACTTAGTACTTTAACTTCATCTAACAGCAGACATCCAAAAAAGGAGTAGGATCCATTTCAACATGGCATAATATACAACCTCCTAGTTATATAGTGAATCTTCATAGCCATATGTATCAGTGACTTCACAGCTATCTCAGCTACAAACATTTGAGTATTCTACACAGTTATTCACCACTAAATAAAATAATAAATAATGACATCACATTTAAAAAGAGGAAAAAGAAAAAACAAAGCAGGTTTCTCTTGGCTAGGTCCATGAGTGGGAGACATAGGCAGCAAACATTGCTCGTGACCCTGACTGCAGTGGAGCCAGTAAACTCACCTGCCCTACAGTAGCACTTTACTGTCGTCTGTGAGGTGGATCAGGTGGTGGTCCATGTAATTAGAAGTTACTAATCTCTTTCCCTGAGTAGCTTCATGACGAAGTTATTCACTGAGAAAGTTATGTCTGTAAAATCAAACAGACTGATTACAAAGACTGGGCGCTAGGACTTCTTGTGGTACATTTTACAGCTTCTTAAAAAGATTCAAGATCATCCACTTCGCATTCATTTTAACCTGACTTCAAGGAAATGGTGACGCTGAGAAAATTGCTTAGGTGAGGGATTTATCATTAAATGAAGCCCATGTAGCTTTCAGGGAATCACCTAGCTAACCTAGGAAGGGCATCAGTGGATATATCAGCTGGTTAGAAAAAAGTAGGAACAGTTTTGTCTCCAACACACTATGAGAAAACATGCCAGTGAAATACAACCATGTCCACTGTTAATCAAAAAATACATGAATGTATGAGCATGGCACCAAGTCCTTCACCTGTAAATACTTCTTATATGACCTAACATGGTCACACACCTTTTAGCCCACTCAGCATATGGAAGATATAGATGGGTACATGTACAGTTGTACATATGTAGATATACCAGCAAAAATTAGCAATAAATATTAATATCACAGAATCACAAAATGCCTATGGTTGGAAAAGACCTTTAAGATCATCAAGTCCAACAATTACCTAACTCTACCAGAAGGACTACTACACCATAGCCTTAAACACCATATCTAGATGGTTTTTAAGTACATCCAGGGATGGAGATTCAACCACTTTCCTGGGCAGCCTGTTCCAGTCTTTAATAACCCTTTTGGTATAGAAGATTTTCCTAATGTCCAACCTAAACCTCCACTGGCATAACTTGATGCCATTTCCCCTTGTCCTATCAGTTGTAACTTGTGAGAAGAGACCAACACCCACCTCTCTACAGCCTCCTTTCAGGTAGTTGTAGAGAGCAATAAGGTCTCCCCTTAGCATCCTTTTCTCCAGACTAAACAGCCCTGGCTACCTTAGTCACTCATTATACTTACTCTTAAGACCCTTCACCAGCTTTGTTGTCCTTCTCTGGACCTGCTCCAGCACCTCAATTTCTTTCTTATACTGCAGTGCCCAAAACTGAACACTGTACTCAAGGTGCGGCCTCACCAGTGCCAAGTACAGGAGGACAATCACTTCTCTAGTCCTGCTAGACTATTCCCGATGCAGGCCAGGGTGCCATTGGCCTTCTTGGCCATCTGGGCACACTGCTGCATATTCTTCAGCCAGCTGTTGATCAATAACCCCAGATCCTTTCCGCCAAGCAGCCTTCCAGCCACTCAGCCTCAAGTCTGTAGTGTTACCTGGGGTTGTTGTGGCTTAATACAGGACTCAGCACTTGGCCTTGTTGAAGCCCATGTGACTGGCCTCAGCCCATTGATCCAGTTTGTCCAGGTCCCTCTGAAGAGCCTTCCTACCCTCAAGCAGATCAACATTCCCACCTAACTTGGTGTCATCTGTAAAGTTACTGAGGGTGCTCTCAGTCTCCTCATCAAGGTCACTGATAAAGATATTAAACAGGACTGTCCCCAAAACTGAGACCTGGGGAACACCACCTGTGACTGGCTGCCAACTGGGTTTAACTCCATTCATCACCACCCCAGCCAGTGTTTGATCCAGCAGAGTGTGCACCCACTCCAGCCATGAGCAGACAGTTTTTTCATGAGGATGCTGTGGGGAACAGCATCAAATACTTTACTGAAATCCAGGTAAACAACATCCACAGCCTTTCCCTTGTCCACCAGGAGGGTCACCTTGTCATAGAAGGAGATGAGGTTCATTAAGCAGGACCTGCCCTTCATGCTAACTGGGCTTGGTTGTCTGGTTGCCTTTTCCTTATCCTCAGTCACTGTGTTTCCTCCTGCATCCAATAAAGGATGGAGATTCTCCCATGCCCTCCCTTTGTTGTTAATGTATTTACAGATGCATTTTTTATTGTCTTTTACAGCCATAGCTGGATTGAGCTCCAGCTGGGCTTTGGCCCTTCTTGTTTTCTCCCTGCATAGCTTCACTCCATCTGTGTAGTCCTCCTGAGTAGTCACCCCCTTTTCCAAATGCCTTGAAGTCTCCTTTTGTTCCTGAGTTCCAGCCAGTGCTCTACATTCAGCCAAGTTGGTCTTTTGCCCACGGGCGTGTCTTTCAGGAAATGGGATGGCTTGTTCCTGAGCTTTTAAGATTTCCCTCTTGAAGAGCGTCCAGCCCTCCTAGACTCCTTTGTCCTTCAGGATGGCCTCCCAAGGGACACTGCTAGTCAGTCTCCTGAACAGGACAAAGTCTGCCCTGCAGAAGTCCAAGGTGGCAGTTATGATGACCTGTCTCCTCACCTCACCAAGGATGAAAAACTCTGTTATTTCATGGGCATTCCCCATCTGTTGCCAGCAGACCTGGGGTCTTGTAAAGCAGCCCATGGTCAAAAAAAACCAGAATTCCACCAGCGGCACCAGCCTCTGAGCCACGTGTTAGTCAGTGTGTTGTCCTGCTCCTTTCCATATTCTTCCTGCCAAGGGAGGGCTTAAGGAGAACACAACCTGTGCTTCCAATCCTACAACCAATCGCCCCTGTGCCATAAAGTCCTTTTTAATCACTTTAGGACTTCTGTCCACAACCTCATTACCACCAACCTGCATAACCAGTAGCAGGTAACAATCAGAGGGCCATACCAGAACAGGGAGTCTTGGGGATGTCTCTGACCTGGGCCCCAGGGAGGCAGCACTTCCCTGTGGGATGGATCCGGGTGGCACACAGGGCCTCTGGTCCCCTCAGAAGGGAACCGCCTATGACAGTGACCCTCCTTTTTGTCTTAACACAAGAAGCTCTAATGTGGGGAGCTGGATGACTCACACTGGGCAACCTCCTCCATGGACCTTCATCTACATCCTCATCTGCCTGGCCTTCCAGTTCCAGAGGCCCACAGCTACTGTGTAAGGGCAACTGGGAAGGTGAGAGAGGCCGGGAGGGGACTCACCTGCCTGCCCGTGCAGGGACCTGTTTCCATTCCCCTCCCTGTCTCTTGGGTCCCCTCCTTCTGCCCGGTGACAAGAGGGGAGGGGATCCTCTGCTTCTGCTGGAGCCTCCAGATGCTGCCTCGGCCCCAGGCTGTAGCTCCACCCACCCTCTCACCCTCCCTGGTGCTCCAGAACCTTCCCCGTTCATCTCTCTGTGCTCGGCCACCGGGCTGAGCAGGTCCCTCAGCCGGTCACCCCGTACACAGGGGTGTCTCTGCTCCCTGCGGCCCGAGGGACAGGCTCAGGCGCTCCCTGCAGCCGAGGCCTGCACGGCCGCAGCGTTGTGTGGCAGCTCCGGATGGGTCCCCACGCTCCATCCGGCAGCGGCTTTCGGCCGGGCGCTAGTCATGGCCAGGTATCCTTCTGGGAAGACAACGACCACTGGTTAAGTTCCCTCTCAGCCATGCAGGGACCATTTACCCCCAGCTGGACTTAGCTCTTCCACCGGCAGAGTTCTCAGTGACCTGCCTGTGTGTGCTTCTTCAGAAGCTGCAACGCCCTGGGTGCCACGCCGGGTAACAACCGCTTCCCGCTTGTTTGCTTGGTGCCTCCCTCAGGGCTTCTTTTCTGCAGGGGGTGTGCGATCACAGTTGGTGTTTACGCCACGTTCAGATCTGCCGCCGATGGACAGGAGCCCGCCTGTGAACTGCCGGTTCTCAGCACAGGCGAGACACTTTCCTGGCTCTGAAAAGCCCCCAAAAGAGTCTCTACCGGTCCTTTTTGCTGTAATTCCCTTTCCCTATTGCAGACTGACCTGCACTGGAGTGGATCTCCTCGTCAAGTAGTACCGTAAGACTACTTTTCAGTATAGCTGCTAGCATAGCCTAACAATTATATGGGTACAACTGAGAAGGGAAAAAACACTGTCTTATACAACTTGGACAGAGTCTAAGACAATACATGATTTCATTTGTTCTAGTGAGAAAATTGCATTATTCCACTATACAAGAAGCACAGTATTCAAGGTTTTGGCCAAATATAAAAGTCATACTAGTGTAATGTATACTGTTTTGTTAAAATTTATGGGTTATGGTATGCCTTCTTGCAGCTGAGGGGAAGCTCCAAACATCTGCATTTGTAAATGTTTGCAGTGTAAACTATGTCAGGTTGGGCAATGAGTAGGGGAGGCCTGTGTCTGAAGTAGCTGTGCCAACAAAAGCTCCAGATGTAAATATAGTATTGTATGTCATGACATAAAGTTATGCCACTTTCTGCCTCTTACCTTCCAGTGAATTATAAAATCTAAGGCTACAGTGACACGTTACAAAGAATGGGTATTTTATGCACAAGGTCACATAAGAATAATACTTATCAAGTGAAAAGCAGATTCCCATTCATATACGCTCACAGAGGGCCTACTATACAGAAATGACTTACAGTGCAAGTTCATTAAGCAAAAGTGCATATTCCCTGATGGCTGCCTAGTACCACACCTTTTGCTGTGGTACTCCACCATGTGGCCAACACACCTGGCCAATGATCTACCAACCAGAGCAGCAGGCTAGCCAGCTGTATTTGAGAGGACTGAATGTGAAGGAGACCACCGGAAGTTCATGATACACCATCAAGCAAATATGATAAGCAAGAAATGGGCCAAATGAAAAAAACCTGCACAGCATTACTGTTGCAAACCCTGAAGGCAATCTACCTTAGAAATAGTACAACAGCTCTCTAAAATAGACTAGTGATGGTTACATGTAGTCTACATGTAGAAGTTGATGTTTTGTGATTGTTCAAGAGATGTTCTAAGTTGAACTTTGATTTTTAGGGATATTTTGCTAGTGGGCAGTAGAAAGAGTCTTTGAAAGACTGTCTAGTTTCTTTCCCATGCATTACTGTCACACTTGTTCTAGTAAGAGCTTCCTAATGAACAAAACAAAACCAAAACAAACAAACAAAACAAAATATAAAAAGAAAAAAAATCAAACCACAAAGATCAAGTTGCATTGGTTCTATTATCTTTTCCATTCCCTATTTTCTTCTACAGTAACTTTTGAAATCAGCTAGCAAATCCAACCAAATCTGTCAAAGTGCTGGGGCTATGAAAATACAATGTCTGTAGTTATAAACAGAGGTCTAAATGAATGCCTCTGGTATCAGCTGGTATCAACACCAAATCAGACTCCTCCTCCCTTCCCCCTTTCTCACCCCACAGTACAGCACAGTTAGTGGGCATGAAAAGGTACCTGAGGTGTTGAAGAGTGGGAAGGTCAGGGAACATAACAGAGATTGACATGGTGGTATATAGAACACAAGTTTGTAGAAATAAAGATCTTAGTTGTTGCTGGAACACTTACTTGTTTTTCTTCTTTTAAGTACTTGGAGATTGCCAGGTACAGCGTGAACCTGCAACAAAGGAAATGAGTCTCACTCTGTTAACAAGAAAAAGGTATCTGCTAGGTGGTGTGCTTATGACTGGGTCTGCTTATGTCAACCTGTTTTATTTTCTAAAAACTGCCTTTGTTTTCCAGGTAACTGAGGCACTCAATAAACATTGCAAGAAAGCATGACCTATCCTAAAGTAAAAATGGTGACAAGTAGAAGATGTTTGAAGATGGTGCTGCTGCTCAGCAGTGGCTTGCAATCAACTTTCAAACTGCTTTGGTGTAGAAGAACAGGAAACACAATTACTATTTGTCATTGTTAACATGTTAACCATTTGTACAGCTACAGATAAGGTCTTACAAGCTGCTTACAGTGATGATTATCACATGCAAATCAAATAGGCTCAGTAAGGCTTGGAAGGTAAAATATTCTGAAATTAGTTTTATTTATCTGACTGTTGTTCCCTACCTTTCTTCAGCTTCTCTTCATTTTTTTGATCTTGGCCAAAACTTAGATATGCCATTGATTTATTTGTTATTTTTTTTAATTTAGAAGCTTATTTTAAACCAAAATTAGAACTAGAAAGCAACCTTAGAACACTTAAGAAAATGAGTTAATTTTAATAATTTTCCAAGATTTATCACTTTTAA
>JAAGNO010025351.1:0-14647 GCA_033439905.1 Ceryle rudis | reverse complement strand
AAGTATCGGGTGTTAGTATACACTAAGAGAGTTCAGCATTGCGCTTCTATGTCTCACGGTAGTGTTAGCTTCAAAGATTGGTTATAAAGTAAAATTTTTTGTAAATCTTAAAAGAGGGAGAAATGGCTTTTGTTTTCCTGTCGATGTCTCTGGAGCTGGCACGTTAGAAATGTTGGGAAGAGACAAAGGCAGCAGAGGAGCCCACCCCTGGCATCGCCAGGCAGAACCACCCGCCTTGGTGCGTCAAGGCTTCAGCCACTCCGCAGGGGATCCAGCCCCCAGGACCTATTCTTACCGAGGGTGGTATCCTGGTGTGCCGGAGAAGGAGCCCAGATTTAAAATTACTGGAATGCTTTTGGGATGACTGGGGAGGAAGAAGCTGCACAAGTATGCAGAAGCCTCTGTGGTTTGTCTCGCAGGCCCTGGGAAGGAGACAGCTTTCTTCTCTTTGCACTAACTTGGGGTTTTTTGCTTTTGGAGTAAATGGGAGAAGGACAGAACCCCCGCAGAGCGAGCTGTGCGGCGTGCAGCTGCCGGGGGCAATTCTCCATCAGCGCCTCTCTGGTGGGCTGCTTTCCTTAGGGTTAAAGCCACAAGGCTTCCCAGCTTTTTGCGAGGACTTTCCTGGTTTGGGCGGGACAGAGCCGTGCCCATTGCACTGTTGGGAGCCCCCTGCAGATCCCTGTTTGCTGCCCGTGTGCAGCCTGCGCTGGCAGGAGCGGGCAGCTGCCCGTCCTCCCCTGGCGCAGAGCGGTGGTGGGTCCCCCGGCAGCTTCAGTGCCATGGCAGCAGCACCCAGAGAGCTGGATGGGAACGCCTGGAAACGGGCACTTGTCCCGGGCACTCGTCCCAGCCGCTCTCCTCCGCCACAGGGAAGTGTTTGCAAGACCTCAGAATAAAAACTATGGCCCTTGAGGCAGCAGCGAGCGAGTTACGGAGGGTGGCTGCTGATTCCCAGGCAGCAGTGCCTGCCTTTGACCCCTCTGCGCAGCCTCCCACGGGTAAAACACTTGATAGGAAAGGTGACCTGGGCAAGTGTCCCACGGGGGTGAGACTGTCCTCACAGCCCCGGGTGTTTAGGCAGTAAGCCTGAGCTGTGCCTTGGTGCCCCCAGCCCCACTGCGCGGGCCCAGTGACAGAGGGGACACGGCGGAGGAGCTGCGGCTGGTGCCAAGCCTGGGAGCCGTGCCCAAATGCCACTGAGGAATGAGCGAGGGGGAGATGGAAAGAGGCAGCTGGAGCCAGCACCGCGACCAACCCTGCCCACGTGCTACTGCCAGGGACATGCTGGGACTGCGCCAGTGCTGCCAGTGCCACCACTGCACTCCTGCACCCTGGACGTGCTCCCCACCTGCTGTTGGCACACATGGACCTGGGGATGGGTGTGGGCAGGATTAGTGCCCAGGGTGGGTGGTGGGCAGCAGTGTTGCCACCAGCTTGCTGGGCACCCACCAAGTGTCCTGCAGGTGGGTTTGCTTATGGGCCTGCAAGAAGACTTGTCACCTGGGGTCCTGTGCAGCAGGTGGCTTGCACAGAAGTTTGTGGCGTTGCCTTTTGTTACGGTTCTTCTTCCGCTCCAGGGTTGCCCAGACCTGTCCCAGGCTGCCCAGGGCAGGGGTGGAGTCCCCGTGATCCCTGGAGGGGTTTCCAAGCCCCCCGTGGAGCTGTGGTGCTGGGGGCCAGGGGTCAGTGGTGCCCTGGCAGTGCTGGGGGAATGGTTGGGCTCCAGGAGCTGAAAGGTCTTTTCTGACCAGAACAATTCTGACTCCTGTGAACAAATGCTTGGCTTGTGTGGCTGTTTGAGGAAGAAGGAGAGCTGTGAATAGCCACAGAGAATGGCCAGGCCATGTCTGATGACTGCGGGTGTTTTTCGCGGTGTTCTCTTCCTTGCTGGGGTCACACCTGACAGCCTGTGGAGCACTGCCCGCTGTGCCCATGGTGAACTTGACCACACCGGTGTGTGCCATGGCTTCGGGTTGCGGTGAGGGCACCCAGGGACAACAGCATGACTGCATGGGCACGGCCCCTCCCTCAGAGGGGACAGCGTCGGGAGCCCTCTTGAGTGCATCTGTGACTGCTGCTGGTGAGCTGGAGCCGGGGCTGGGTGAAAACCTAAACCCTCTGGGGTTTGGGTTTCCAACGTCCTACATGTGCCTTTGACAGCCACTCTCCCGTTTCTGCTGCTCTGGGGGTGTCCTTTTCCCTCTCTCCTTCCCGCAGCCTGGGAACAGAGCCCTGCTCCGTGCATTCAAGGCAGGAAGGAAAGCCTGGAGCTGTTTAGAACTCGCAGTCTTCAGGGGATTTCAATCGCCGTCCAAGCCAGTTCACAACCAACGGAATAGCGGTGCAGGGTTTGAATCGCTGGCCCGCCTCCGCAGCCAGCGCTGCCTCCTCCCTCCCTCCTGCCCTCCCTGCCTGCGCCGAGCTCCTGCCCGCACCGGGGCTCTGCCCAGCTCCCCGCCGCAGGCAGCGGCCATGGGGGTGCTGGGGTGGGTGACCCCCAGGGTCTAGGGGGGCCCCCGTGGCCGCCCCCCTGCCCGGCCCACCATGCCATTGCTGGATTTTTTCTGGGCTTGCTTCAAAAGAGCCAAGGTAAGGAACCGTCCGTTTAAACAGTGTCCGGCTTTCGACACCCTCCAGATTTCAGGAGAAGCTGCTGGAAGGGGAGGGATGGTGGGGCAGGCATTTCTGTGGGGCTGGGGCTTGCATGCGGTGCCTGACATCTGCTCCGTGGGGGCGTCGTGCCCGAGCCCTGTGTGCCCGAGAAAGGTTAATTTGGGCATTCTGGACAGGCCGCCTGCGGGGGTGTTGGTCAGTGATGGTACCCGGAGCCCGCAGCCCCGAGGGCAGGCAGGGTGCTGTGCCCGGCTGCGGCGGTGCGGATGCAACACCGGCGGTCGATGGGCTCTATGAGCGTGCGGGTGCTGCTGCCAACGTGGTCCACACGTGCTGAACCGCAGCCTGCTGTGCGTGGTTTGGGTGCTGCGACCGGGCTGGGCTGGGGGCACCCCTGCAAACCGGGGCTCACTGGGGGGATCAGGTCGCTCTCGGCACGGCAGCGGGACCACGTCTGGCATTGCCGACCTGGAGGGACAGGGTGGCTGCGAGCATGATGAAAAAGGAACAGTGAGACCGGAGGCCGCCAGTGTTTAATTTCCTGCAGCCGTGGTTTTCGTGGCATCTGGCATTTTTCATTTGGGTTTAATTCCTCATCTGCCGCCTCTGCCGCGCAGCTCGCCCTCCAGCTGCCCATTCGCTGTGTTGGATTTGTCGTGGCACAGCCCACGCAGCGCGGCGCTCGGTGAGCCGGGCAGATTTGGGAGGTATTGTTAGTGTGGATTTCAGGGAGCTTCAGCCTGGGAGAAGCAGTGCAACCCCTCCCGGCCGGTGCTGCACCCCGGGCCAAGCCAGGCGAGCGGAGCTGCGGCGGTGCCACGGCCGTGGAATGCGGCTGTTCCCCCCGGGCTTTCAGTGCTGAGCTTAAAATAGTCGGGGCTAAAAATGACATTTGTGAAATTCATTAATAATATTGGTAGCTGTCTTGACCCTGCTGTCTCCAGAGAGCTTAGCAAGTCCCTGTTAACCCTCCTCATCCCCATGAGCTGCGTCATCGCCATCGTGCTCATGGCGATGGGAGGCAGGGACCGGGTCCTGCATCCCTCCTCCCAGAGCTACAGCTCCCGAAGGGCCCCAGCCTGGCCTGTGCTGGGATCCTGGTGCCCATGGACTTCAGTGGGGCTGAAAGCAACCAGCAGACCACTGGTAACCTCATGCCTGACGAAGGGTCTGGTGGCCATACTGGTGTGGGTGGCAGGGAGAAGGCAGTGAGCTGCTGGAAGCTGTGGAAGGGCTTCTGCCCTTGCTGTGCCCAGGCATGGCAATAAGAGTCTCCCTGCCAGGTGCTGCAGGTGTCTTCGTCCTAAATTCAGGAGCAGTTGTGCTCTTTGCGTAGTTCCCCTCACTGGCTTTAAGCTTCCCGTTGCCCTGCTTGCAGCAACGCAAGGTATTTTCTGGTGGATGCTTCATTTCTCTCTTCCTCAGTTGCCAGATGGCCATGCCCCTATTTCCACTCCAGTTCCACATCAGCCACCCCCTCACTGACCAACGAGACCTGTCCGATGCCCACCCGGGTCCCACAAGTGCTGGACAAGTCCCCATGGAGCACAAGGCTTTGGGACAGGGGCAGCTGGGGAGGGCTGGGTGGGCTCTGGGGAAGCTGAAGGGACAGAGGACAACCACCCTGGTTGATCTCCCTTCATGGGACTGCGGCTTCTGCCTCAGCCTGGTTTCCCGTTTTGCTCCCCGTGTTGGTGTTGCTCAGCTACTCACCATGAACAGCAGAGGAATTTCTGGAAGAGGGAGAAATGTTCAGTGCTCTGTCCCCGGGATTAAAGATTTTGAGGTTAAATGAGGTTGAGCTGTGGCTGGTGGAAGATTTTGTGGGAAAAAATGAAGTTTTCTTGGTCCCATAGGGCCAGGACACGATGGCAGGGGAGAGGAGGCTCGCCAGAGGTGCCTTAGCACAAGGACCAGCTTTCCCTCCTCTCGCTACAGGCTGGGAGAGCCGCCTGACCTCATCACCCCTCAGACCTTGCCCCACTCCATAGGCATCTACCACACGCGCCGGCTGCAGGGCTGAGTCTGCAGGGCTTGTGACAGCAGATGTGAGGGGGGTCCTGGTGATCACCTCCCTGTCTGGCTCTGATGCTCTCCAGTTGCCCACATGCCACAGACTGGGGCTCGGGCCCCTGCTCAGGCTCTCCCTGAGGAGGACAGAGCTGAGCAGGCGGCAGGAGCAGCAGCTCCCTGCACTTTTCTCCAGTGGGAGTGGATTGAGCAATGCCAAACGAGCCGGGGGAGCCCAGTGACCTCCCCGCTGCAAACAGGGGCACCCTGCGGGGTCACAGAGATAACCCCGGCTCCGTTGGTGGGCACCTCTGGGGCGAGAAGCCCAGCAGCAGGGAGATGGTCCAGCCCAGCTCCTCCAGCTCATCCCCAGCCTCCTGCCCCGGCAGGAAGAGGGGTCCCGGGTGGCTCGTGGGAAAGGCCGGCTCAGCAGCGGTGCTGCATTCCTGCAGCAGTCCCCGACGGCACCGCTGGCCCCGCTTGCTCAGTGGGGCTGTGGCTGCGCCGGAGGGGACACATCTGTGCCCACAGAGGGGCCTGCGGAGGGTCCTGGGCTCTGTGCTCGCCTCAGGACCCAGGCAGTGCTGGGACCCGCCAGCTCCTCCACCTCTGTGCCAATCGCCATCGCCTCCCGTGAGCTGGCAGGGCTCTGCCATCTGTAAATCCCATTTCCCTTGGCATTGTCCCCGCAGAATTCCAGCCCCAGGAGAGGGGCTCGTGCCCCTTCCCCACCTGGATGCTGTGCCATAGGGAGGAGGCTGGAGAGGAGAAACGTGAGGGTTAAGAGTCCATGAATGTCACAGTCAAAAAGATAACAAAAATATTTGTTATTTTTTTCTTTCTTTTCACAGTGTTTCACGTTGCCAGAAGATAAAAAAGATCCAGGTAAGCTGCCACAGTGCTTTTGGGGGCGGGAATGCCCTTGGTGCAGGGTGGGCAGGGGTCACAGGAAGAAGATGACCATCCCCTTGCTGGGCTTCTGGTTTCTTCTGCCAGCAATATGACTTTTTCCCAAAAACTCTTACTTTTCAAAGGGGTAGCAAGGCAGCTGGCTTGAGGCAGTGCCAGTGCCGGCCAGGGCACCCCTTGAGCCCTGGCAGTGCAGGAGGGACCCCCAGGACATGCCCCTTTACCCCACGCTTTCCCCACCCAGGCTGCAAAAGCTGCTTGGCTTTAAGTTGTGGTAGTCATGGGCCGGTTAGTGGTGTGACATCCCGGTCGCTGTGTGTTAGTGGTGTGAAATCCCAGCTGCCGTGCGTGGAGCCGTCCTGCAGGCCCCCCCTGGCAGTTGCTTGCTGTCCCCTAGCTGACCATCCCCAGAAGGTGCTCTGACAAACAGGGGTTGCTTCAGGAAACATTCACAGGGCTCTCAGGAGAGACACCATTCCCTTCCCTGAAGATTTTTCAGTCTCTTCGGGGTGAGCGCCACAAGGACCTCAGCTCCCGAGGCAACGGCACGAGGCAGGGTTGAGCCGTTCTGCGTTTATCCCGGTAACTGTTGGGAACGTGCCTCTCTTGGCTCTTCCATCGCTTCCCTGAGCACTCCCGCAGGCAGTGCTGCTCTCCCAGCACACCCATCGAACTCCCTGAGCCACTTCCCGAGGGGCTGCTGGACCTGTTTGCAGCTCCCAGGCCCCATCCTTGCCTGCGAGGAGATGGCTCTGGGCTGCCACAGCCCCTTCCCACCATCATTGCTGGGCGTCCCTCAGCAGTGACGGTGGAAAACACTTGGATTTCATCTGCCCTCTCAGAGGTCACGTTCCAGCAGGAGCACTCAGGGACTCGGTCCCCTCCTGTGGGCACCCCCAGGCTGTGTGGGACCCAGTGCCTGGCCCAGAGCCCTCCTGCTGGAGCAGTCCCAGCCAGGGCTGGGTTTCCATGGGTTTCTTAACCCTCGGCTTCCTCTCGGACATTCACTTCCCGCGTATTGTTCTGCACTAAGCCGAAAGGAAAGGCTCGCGCACCAGCTGCGCACGTGAAAACCGCGTCCCCCGAATGAATTCCTGCCGATGGCGGCAGCGGGCCCCTTCGTGAGGAGGGTGGGGAGCGTGCTCTGCAAGTGTCGCCGGGCAGTGGCCTCCCCGGAGTGCCGAGGGACGGAGCTCAGGGCTTCCTTCAGTGCAGCCGGGCACTGCTGATGTCATGCTGTTTCCAAAGTGGGCTTCTGCGACCGGTCGTGGTGAAATAATAGAGAAAAGCAGCACCAGGGACTCTGCTGAACTTTTGCCCCTGTGTGAAATAATAATAAGGTTGTATTTACCCAGCATCTGGATCTCCGAAAATAACCCACTAAATTTAGCTGTTGTTGATATGTTGTCACAGCTGAGTTCTTCTTCTTCTCTCTTTACACGAAAACCTCTTGCGCTGGATCTGTCGGTTTGTAGCCTGAGCACGAGCCCTTCGTTCCTGGCCCGGTGCGCGCCTGTGTGTTCTTTGCCCTGGTTTTGGGGGGGGAAGATGGGGAGAGCGGGGGGTGTTGGGGGAGGTGGGGCAGGTGTGTGGAGCTGGGGGGTCGCGGGATCATTGAGGAATGTGGGGGGAGCTGGGAGGGGGCGCAGGCCGGTTCCCCCGCCCCGGTTTTCGAGCTGGGGGTGGGGGATGCGATTTGATCCCCCCCAGAAAATCTCAATCACCTCCAATTTTTGTTTATTGGGAGTTTTCCCCAGAGCATCCCCAGCGGTGGCGGTGCCGGGCTGGGGGTTCTGCTCCAGCCCAGCTCCAGACAGGGTCTGCCCCTTGCACACACGCACCGGGACGTGGCTTTGTGCCACCCCCCCCCCGCTCCGCAACCGGCGCTGGGGACCCATTCTGTGGGACCAGACCTGCGTCTCCCCACCGAGCCCCCCTCCGAGCGCGGCGTGGCCAGGGGTGCAGCGAGGCAGGGAGCGGGGGGACATGGCGCAGGGACGGGGGGGTACACGGGACCATGCGTTACCTGACGGTGAGGTGCCGCACTTTGGAGGTGCCCTGGGTGGGGGATGAGGAGCTGCTTTTGCTCAGGTCCTCCAGCGAGCGCTCCAGGCCCTTGCCCTTGTCGGAGCCTGGGCTGCCATTCTCTGCACTCTCCATGTCGTACCTGGCGGCCCGTGGGGACACAGGGATGGGTGAGGTGTGGCACCTCAGTAGGGGCAGGCACCCCCTGGGATCCCCAGGGCTGGGGACGTGGGTAGGGTGGTGTTGGGAATGTTTTGTTCCACCCCAACCATGGAGTATCCTCAGCTCTATCACTCAGATGACAGGGGAGAGCACCCCAGGGACCCTCCCACAGCCCCAGAGCCCCAGGGGAGGCCAATCCCATCCTTGGGGAAGGGGGACCCGGTGGGGACATACGCGACAGAGCACTGGGCGAAGGCGAGATACTCCAGCAGCACGTCCAGCCCCTTGTTCTCCTCGTTGAGGAACTCCTGGACCCAGCTGAGAGGTGCAGGGGGTTAGTGGCTCCACCAGCCATTCTCATCCTCCCTTGTCCCCCACCCCCTGACCCCCAGCAGAGCCATCCCCTGGCCAGAGGTCCCCAGAGAAGGTGGGACACTCTGATGACATGAGGTGGCACCATGAGCTGGCTGGCACCTCTCCGAGGCAGGTGGGTGCCATAGTGACCCCATCTCTTGATGCCCAGGGAGCCCAGCCCAAGGGCCCCACTGGCACCACAACAGCCCTGGGTAGCAGGACCATGGGCACCCACGGCTCAGCACCCACCACACCACAAGGGGCTGGGGCACCCGGGGGGGGCCAGGCTCCATCCTGGCACCCAGGAGGTACCACATGGGCTTTCACCTGGCCAAGCTAAACTAGGGTCTTAAAGCACCCGTGGTACAGCACCCCCGTCCCCCCATCAGAGCCATCCCAGAGGTGCAGGATGAGGCCACGAGCCTTCACATCACACTGTCACGCCCACAGCCCGAAGCCACTGTCACATCAGTCCCCTCCCCAGCAACGCTGGGGACAGCCAAGGACACCCCCAGGTCCCTCTTCTTTACCCAATATAGTTGGTCCTCAAGGAAATCTCCAGCTCCCGGAGCACCTGCGTTGACTCCTGCACTCGCCTCTTGAACTGGGGGATGGGAAGAGTGTTTGGCACCATCCCTGCCCTCACCAGCATGGGGACAAGGGACACAAGGGGCAGCCCTCACCTTCCTGCTTACACCACCCGTGTCCAAGTAGCCCTTCAGCTTCTGGATGTAGGCCGATGGTGGGTTTTTCACCTGGAAGCGCTCCTACAAGCCCCAGAGAGAGGCTGAAACCATGCCCCTTGCCCTTGGCACAGGGACGTGCCACCGTCCCCACATCAGCCACCGTGTCCCCACGTCCCCCCTGTGCCACAGGCAGCTGTGCATCAATGTTTAATTAGGTTAATAAGGTGCTGTCTCACTAACAGAGATGGATGTTGGCACTTGGTACACGCCAGGCTGATGTCCACGTCATGAGCAGCACCTGGGGACAGGGACAGCTCCAGGGACACTGTGACACCCGGACCTTACCTGGTCACAGATGAGTTCCCACTTCTTCTCGTTGTCGTACTGGTTGAGCAGCTTCATCTTGTCTGGGGGCAGGTTCATGGAGTTCTGTGGGGTGATGGGTGTCAGGACTGGGGAGTCACCCCCCCCAAAACACCCCCTGGGGCTGTAGCACCCACAGCTCACCCGGTGCTGGGTGCCCTTGCTCAGTGGTGGGAGGATGGGGACACCACCAATCCCGGGATGTTAGCATCCCACCAGCCACGGACCCTTCAACAACATCCCCAGTTGGGGGTCACCGAGGTGGAGGACATGGGCTGTTAGTGGGGGACAGGAGGACAAACTGGACCCATCCGTCCATGTCGTGAGTCCACAATGCTCCTGGCCTCAGCCAGCCCAGCAAAGCCACTTGAGGGGAGGGACAGGGACACAGGCTGGTGACACTACTGAGGAACCCAGGAGTCTGGGCCCGCTCGAGGGTGACGGTCACCTCCGAGTCCCCAGCGCCGTGGACACATGACAGGCCTGGCTGCTGAAATCAGTGTTTCTTTAGAAACATGATGTCAGTGCTGGGTCTGGCAGGTCACCACGTCTCTCCATGCCACCATTGCACAACTGCGGTCCCCACTGCCCCCACGGGGCCACCCCGGCAGGATGTGACGTGGTTTCCGCTCTCCGAACGGCACGAGGCGGCTGCCAAAACTGCTCCGCACCGCGGCTGGGGGCTGCAGGAGGCCTCAGGTGCAGCTCTTGCCTCTGGGATGCTCAGGGACACAGCAAGTCCCTGAGGGATACCATGAGGTGACCAGTAGAACCTTTGATGGGGCACCCACCATGGCATGGGCCATACTGGGAGCTCAGCTTGGGTCACAGGTGATCTGTTTTCCCAGAAGACCCATTTCTTGCTGGTCCAGCAGGAGCTGAGGCTGCTGCTCAGGTGGAGAGCCTGGGCAAGCTGGCACGATGACACATGGAGGCAACGCACAGCCCCAAGTCACCCCTAACCTCCAGTTTTGGGGTCCCATGATGGTGAAGGTGGAGATGTGGGGTGTACGCACCCCTGGGACACCCACATCCTTGGGGAAAAGGCATCTCACAGGGGTTTGGTTGCCCATGAAGGAGCAGGTCCAAGAGGAGAGGTGCCACAGTGGTGAGCAGGAGCAGAAACCTTGGCGCCCGTCTCCACCAAGGACCTGTCAAGCTGCTTTCACAAGAAGCCAAACCCAGGAGATGTGGGTGGAGAGGAGCCAGCGCTCGGCTGGAGGAGCCAGGGGACAGCTCACAACAGAGGTGGCCAGGAAAGGGTCACATCAGGAACCAGGGGACAGCTTACAACAGAGGTGGCCAGGGAAGGGTCACATCAGGAGCCAGCTTGCAGCAGAGGTGGCCAGGGAAGGGTCACATTAGGCTGCAGGGTCAGAAACAGCCTCCATGCGAAGCTGCCTGGATGGCACCAGAGCTTCCAGCTGGGGTGAGGTGGCAGCAGCACCTGGATGTCCCCTTTGCTGGGGAGCCCCGTCCTTGTGGTCCTCAAGCTGCCATCCTTGGGCTGGATGAAATCCTCCAGGAGGGTCAGAGCAAGAGACCGGGCTGTGCCAAGAGGGACCACACACCCAAACAACCCACCCGGGACTCTGGCAGCACCCGTGGCACTCTGCATGGGTCACTTTGTTGGGTGCCCTCAGAAGAGGGGGGATGGTGGCACCTGCCACGTGGACCATCTCTTCCAGTGACCATATGTCACCAGTGGGACAGGACCTCCCACGGGCTCACTGCCACGAGGACGCCGGGGCTGTGCCTATGGAGGCAGCTCTGCCTCCTTGCAAGCAGGGCTGGGCAGGATGTGGCACAGCTTGGGTACAAACTGGGTGGTGGCCGTGTCCCACCACGGCCTGGGCGGGCACATGGTGCCGTCAGGAGGAAGTGGCTCTGCTGTGGTCCCCGCCAGCACAAAGAAACCGGTTCTCGTTTCCTGCCAGGGCGGGGGGATTGGTGTTGCAGGAGGAGTGGGGCAGGGCGGGGGGGGGGCGCGTGGGTCTGAGTGGGAGATGTGGGGCATGGCAGTAGCCAAGCGCCCTGGAGGTGGCAGAGGAAGGACTTAGTCCTCCTCCTCTTCCTCCTTGGAGGACAAGGATGGAGGGGCTACAGAGACTTGCCTCCAGCAGCCACATCCCACCTCCTGTCACCCAGCACCCTCCAGCCAGCACCCTCATCCCACCCCAGTATGGGGCTTCCCCATCCTCCCCCAGAGCCCACCAGCAGCATCACAGCCCACCTCGCTACTGAACACGTGCCACCAAATGTCCCCCTGGGACATGAGGTGCCATGGAGCCCCCAGTGCCATCCCACCCATGCCCTGTGCCAGGATGCGGCCGACTGGGCCCCCCACCTCAGGGTGGCTTTGCTGTGGGGTTGAGTTGGGCTTAACCCAACACCTAAAACTAAAAGCAGCAGGAGGCAAAGCAGGACCTACATCATTTTCCGGTACGAAAAGACCTTTTCATGTTACAGCGCCCGCAGCGCCGGAGCTGCTGACGGGGACGGGGGGGTGGGAGGGGGAACAGAGTTATTTTGGGTGTCAGACACCTTCTTTTTGTTCCGCACGCGAGCAGAGACGGGCTCTGCACCAAACCCCAGCTCAAAACACTCAAAGCATCCTTTACAGAAGCGTTTGCTCTACAAAACACCGATGGGCTTGGGCAAGAACCAGCTGAACCCAGAGAGCGTTGGTGCCGAGGCACGTGGGGGACGTGCAGCCACAGAGCAGGGACAGAAAATCGTGATGGCAAGGGGCACAGGAGAACATCCCAGTCCGGGCAATGGGTACCCACCCTGCCCACCACAGGGAAGGGGCTGGAGTAACCCCAAGATGTCATTTTAGGGGCTCCCACCAACCTGTTGGCCACGGAAAGGACCAATGTCACCGAGTGCCTGGGCTGGTGGCCGATGGGCCACGTCACTCTGGGGATTCCCCATCTCTTGTGACCACAGAGTGCAGTGCTCCTGCCCAAGGGGGTTTGGGGCACGTCCAGCCCCACAGCGCCAGCCTTCTCCAAGTGTTCCTTCCAGTGATGCCACCAGACCCATCTCCCTGCCTCTTCGCAAGGCTCAGTGCCAGGCATCCAGCAGGATCACACCCACCCAGGGCTCTCCCAACTCCCAGCTTGCAGCAAGCCAGGCTGGGCGACGCTCCCAGGACCATCCCGCCAGGATTCAGATGGATGGTCCCAAACCTACCCCATGCCAAGCAGGGACAAACCAGTGGAATAACAAACGGCTCCCCATCAATGGCCAGATCCTGCTGCGAGCACAGTGAGGAGCAGCGAAGGTGTGGGCAGCCGCTGCCGCCTGCTGCTCCCGGCTCTCTTTTAAGAACAGGCAGAAGCTGCTCTTGGCACAAGCCGGAGAGATGAGCCTGATCCAGCCACTGCGCCCGCACCCCGAAGGGGTGCCCGCTGCCCGCCCTGCACCCGTGCATGGGGCGCTCCTGTGCCAGGATGCTCCCCTAAGTCAGCCAGAGCCGGATCCAGGGGTACGGGGGGATCCCTGCACCAGGACACTCTCCTCCTTCAGCCAGGGCCTCATCCAGCCATGCAGGGCGGCTGGCCCAGCCATGTGGAGAGGATCCTGGACTGGGACACCCTCCTGGTTCAGCCATGGCTGGATCCAGCCACAAATGGCAGGTCTCAGCTCACAGGTCACGTCTCTTCCTACCCAGGGCACATGTCCCCCTGGGGACACACCACCGCAGCCCCCAGCTGGACCTGGCCACCATGCCGGGACTGGGCAGAAAGCCCAGAGTCAGTTTTCTTTCCCGGTTGAGCTGGTGCCGACACTGCAGCTGGAGTTCGCTGGTGACCAGTCCCACCACTGAGGCCAACAGCACATCTGCAAACATCTGCAAACATCTGCAGCGGTGACATTTGCTGCTATCTCCCCCAGATCCCAGGAGAAGCGGTACCAAAGCTCTTGCCAGCAGAACCTCCCAGCCAGAACCCCCAGTCCTCATCAGCCCCTGTCCCCACAGCTCCATATGAACTGAACCCTCCCAGCTTCACCTCCTCCGCACCCTCCGCTCACAAGTTCATTTAAATATTCCACATCACTACCTCTTGATGTGCAAAGTGGGAAAAAATCCCGACCCCTCCAAGTGGGAGCATTCGAGCATCTCCATCCCGGCAGCTCCAGCCCGAAAAGCCACTTCGGCATATTCCGAACCAGTTTGCAGTGGGACAACCCTGCTCTCGTGATGCTGCCAAAGTGGCATCTGCCACGGTGCCCTAGCTGGGAGGAAGCCAGCTTTTGGGGACTAAAACTAAATTCCCCGTTTCTTGGCTTGTGGTGGGCTTATTCATCCCCTTCCCAGCAGCAGCTTGGAACCCCTGCGCTGCTCCACTGGCTTTTCTGTCAGGTTTTGCCCCACCAGCTCTCCCAGTTTGGGATGTCCAGCCTAAAATTAGTTTCCCCAACATGCTCTCACAGCACCACTGTAACCACAGCCACGTGCTGGGTGTGGATCATGCCCCACCAGGAGATTCCCAGTCCGTCACCTCCTGCTCCACCACTGATCTCACAATCTCAGGAGATGGAGAAATTGAGCCCCAAATCAAGGGAGGTGAGTGGGTGAGGGTGGAGGAACCCCCTGTCCCCATCCCTCCGGGGGTCCTGCTGCTCTCCCCTGCCGTGAGAAGGGGGAAGGGAACCTGTGCAAGGAGGAAGCGAGATTGGGACAGCCGATTGCACAAGACACCCGGTTCCCGTCTGGCCCAAACCCAGGCCCCCAGTCCCCCCAGCTCCCAGGAAAGGCCTTTCCCTCAGGATGACGGAAGTCCCGGTGGTGCCAAGGGTCCAGACCACCCTCTTCCCCTTTTCCGACCGTTTTTAGCTTAGGATTTCCAACCTCCCACCACCCAGCCCGGTGGAAAGCGCCGTTTCCTGAGGCCTGGCGGCAGCAGCAGAAGCACCCCGAGATCTCCAGCCACCCTTCCCCTCCTGCCACCGCGGCACCCAGGAGCCATCCCAGGCACAGCCACCCGGCTCCGCCACCTCTTGCCCTCCACACCCCAGCCACGGGCATCCCACGGCCAAGCCCCCTCCCTGGGGATTTGGGGGTGCCACACGGGTCCCCGCCTCGCAAAGCCCTTCACCATCATCCATCCCCCCACGGCCGCGCCGAGCCGGGACCGGTGCTGCCGGCGGCGGAGGAGCGGCAGCAGCTCCGGCCACGATTCCGGCCTCAAATATTCCTCCTAGAAGCGCTGCGAGAATAAAAAGCTTCCCAATAATTTGCGGCCGGGGCTGGGCTGGGGGAGCCCACCGAGCGGATCCCGGCGTGCCGGCAGCGGCGGGAGCTTCAGCCGGCAGCCGCTCCCCGCACGGGGTCGGCAACCGGAGCCCATCTCCCACCGGGGGATCAAGGGATTAAAGAGCAGCATTTTCCGCCCCCCCGGGCCCAGCGGGACTTCCCGCCACGGAGCGTTTCTGGGGCGGGCAGGGAGACGGGATGAAGCGTGTCCCGGTGGGACCGCGGCCGGCCTGGCGCGAAGGTCACGGCCAAGCGACCC
>JAAGNO010025350.1:3381-39397 GCA_033439905.1 Ceryle rudis | reverse complement strand
TGACAAAATAAAGTTACACAAAAACATGTAGTCCATTGAGCCCAACTGCCTCATTTAAAACATCTTGGGTTAAACAAGGTTCAGCTGCCTTCAGGCCTGGGTTTGCATTTTAATCGCGGGAGATTTTGCATAGGAAGAGGGGCCTCAAACCTTTCTGTGATGCTCTGGGATACTGCATCACCCCTGCAGCAGCATCTCCTCAGCTGGGCTGTGGAGCCCCAGGGCAGCAGTGGCTCAGTTTTGCTGTCAGCAGCGGGGCCTTATGCTTAATTCAAACAAAAAAAAGCAAACATTCAAGCCGTGGGCTTCTTCCCACTTTGCTAGAAACAAAATGTTTCCAAACAACTAGCTATAGGCAAAGGTGGCACCTTTTCTCAACTGGCATCGGTTGTCCAGGGATTAACACGTAGAAAGGTAAGGAAAATAGAAATGTTTTCTTTTTGAATTTGCATAAAGTCTTGTATGGATTACTATGAAGGTTAATTAAATTTTAAATTCCCCGAGTAACCAGTACCAGCAGGTGCCAAGATGCTATATATTCTCTCACTCCTGCGCACCAGGGAGCAAGCAGCTCAGATCTTGTGCCAAACCCAGCAACCTTGGCTGCTGCTATTGTCCTCTGGCTGCCTGTGCTGTGTGACTCTGCAGCCTGAAATACCAGTTGTGAGAGAGAGGTCTCGTAAAACCCCTCCCGGTGCTACACCTTCATTTCATTTCATTCCCTACCCCATTTAATGAAGTTGGTGAGCATCTGGATACCTGCTTGACGGGGTTGTTTTCACTCCTGCTGCAGTTGAGCAGTTTCTTTACCCTTTGGAGGAATATTTAAAATGTACCATCTCCGCAGCAGCAGGGGAGGTCGGGAGGGAGAAGTGGTTACTGCTGCTGTATTCAGCAGTGAGGGAGCTTGTCTTTATTCTTCAAGATGATGAAGTCTGTCTGTTCTCTCGGAGCATTCCTTCCTTCTTGCGGAGTCTGGGGATGCTTTTCCTCTCTTACCCCAAGACAGAGCTATTAGTCCAGTTAGTTCTCCCTTTCCACGCCTCCACAGCGGATTTGTCCAGTGTCTTCTTGCACTGGCTGAAGGAGTGAGTAGAGAGAGTTGCATGAAGCAGGTGGCTCCAAGGACACGAAGACAGGATTTTTTTTCTGTTTGGTTCCAAGAGCAATTCAATTTTCTGTTAGGCAGTTGTGTAGCTGTTGAAAACACCGTGCTATAAAATCACAGCTTGAGTATTTGGGTCACCTCCATGAAAGTTACTCAGTGTTGGCATTTATCTCCATTGTTAGGACAACGTCTGTAGGGTGATAGCAAAGAACCTATTAGCATATTTATTTGTTTTAGAAAGCTTTTTTCTTTTCATATTTTCTTCCCTAAGGAGTCTTAGGTGCCGTACAGTTCTTAGATAGGTATGATGGGAGTTGATTGAGGGTGCACACCTGAATACAGTTGAGAAAAAAAGAGTTCAAGTTGTTGTTACGTGTACTTTTGGTTACAGTTAAAGAGGTGCCCTTCCTCTTTGTTTTGCCCAGTTTTTGGTTGTATGAAAGTGATTTGAAATGAGAGGAGCTATGAATGGCGGTGGGTGTTGTGCAGATAACAGGGCTTGTCAAACCAGCTCAGCAGACCAGGGTCACTGAAGGTATTTGGGCTGCCTGGAGCAGGAATATGACTTTTTACTTGAAATTTGATTGGCGGGCTTCCAAGTGTTAGAAAGTGTGCTTCTTGGCTCAGATGAATTTTACTCTTGTATTTGCATAATCTAGTTTCTTCACTTTGCTGAATTTATTTTTAAAATGCTCTGCTCTGATTACTCTCCAGTCAATTTACCTGCTAGGATACCTCCTCCAGAAGGTTCCTCACTTCCTTGGACATGTTGGTGCCCTTCTGAGAGGGATTTATTTCAACAGTTGAAGGAGACAATTGAGACTGAGAATAGACATAATTTGAACTAGAATAAACCCCCCAAATTTTTAATTAAACAAAAAAATGTTATCTACCCTTTAGTGCTGGTAACTTCACCACTCATCTTCAAACAGTAGATAAAGTTATCACAACCCAGGTCAGAGTTTAATAAAAAGTAAAGTTCTCCACCCAGACATCTAGGAGGTAAAGAAGGGGGATTCTTTCAAGCTATCACACCAAGTTGGTTTTTACAGCTTAGTATTTAAAAAAAAAAAACAAAACCCATCCCAAAAGCCCCAACAAAAAAATCCCCTGAAAAACAACCAACCAACCAACCAAAAAAAAAAAAAAAAGACCAAAGAAACAGAGAGGGGGAGAGAGAAATAAAAGGAGGGGTTAATTCTCCTGGAGTACAAATTGATTTGTAGACTGGAATATAGCTGTAAGAAACAGAGAGCTTACTGTGTGCGGCATAGATGTTTCACACCCGACGAGCGAGGTGCAGATGGGCAACAGCTTTAAGAGGTTTTTCAAATGGGAAAGTAGCTACAGAACAATGTTATTCCCATAGCTGCTTTTGGACTACAGTGCAAGTTAAGCAGCATATTAAGTCATCTAAATAAAGGGGTGACATCATTCACAAGGTGGAACAAAACAAGGTTTATAGATACAGGAAAAAAAGGCTCCAACCCCCCCTGTATTTGGAGGCTTTGCTTTTTTTTTTTTTTCTGTTTAGCCTGGAAAATCTGCAAAGACACTCAGTACAACTGCTCCGGGTTTAGATTATTTGAGCAAAATTATTATAATAGAAATTTATCCTTCACCTAAGGGCTCGACGAGTCTGTCATAGAGAATGGACTGACTCGTTCTAGAACACGATTTTGCGACTCCTTTGGCAGGTACAGGCAACAGAAACGAGCTGCGGGTTTGGCCAGTGAATCGTCAGACGCCCTCACACACGAGCAAAACTCCTATGGGTTAAAGAGCTAAGTGACAATTGGCAAAAGCCAAATGACACTTCCATCTTTTCTCATGTATCGTGACTCGCACATTGAGTGCTTTGCAAGAATGTAATCGGGCATAAGGTGTAAGGTAATATTAATGTACTATTGAATGAATTTTAGGTGGTTTTTTCCTCTCTTTTTTTCTTTTTTTTTCCCCTTCATAAGGACCACCCATTAGCCTTGTGTGCCCACTGCCATGCTCAAAAGTTAAATCTTGTTCTTGTGGAGTCTTGCCAATGCATTCCTGGAAGTAAGAAGCTTTTTGTTTTTAATAGCGCAAGGGCTGCATTCATTCTTCTTAACATCAATAGAATACAAAAAAGGGCTTGCATGTGATTAAAAAAGAAATGGGATTATAGAAAACATACTGTGCCACAAGCTTGAAGGCTTCTGAACAAGAATGTTGGGAAGGAGCACTAGTTGCATACAAATGTAGTTTTGAGATGCAATATTTTAGTTAATATTTTAAGATCAGCTAGAGCAAAAGCACGATGTCCAAAGGCCTTTTAACATATGAGAGGCATCAGGTACATAGGTATAAACAAAGCCCATCTGTACGTTAAAAACGTAGAAGTGCCTTTTCTAACCGTCACCACTGGGATGTGGAGCACAGTTCAAGTGTCGTAGTGTGAGTGCTTGAGCTGCTGCCATAGAATAAACGAGAGGCTCTGTGCCTGCTGCCTTTTACAGATGCTCTCTGAAAACTTAGTTTGGAAAAAATACTCAAAAATTCCCATGGCATCTTGCCTGTGAACCCTTCATTCTTGCCCTACTCACTGTCCCTACCTCTGACTCCTTTAAGAGGTCCTGCTAAGAACCTTCAGATTAGCTTGCTGATTTACCAAGGCCAGCTCACTTTCCTTTAACCCTCTGGATTTTTGCAATATTTAGTAAGTTTGGTTTTCTACAGTGTGGTCTCCACCACTTCCATGCATAACTGGGACATAGTCACATAACCAACGTGGTACTGTGTGAAATTCAAGAATCACGTGTAGGGCCTCTGAGATACAGCACTGGACTTGAAGCAGGTCTTGTTAACAGAGAGCCGTGAGGAGCATGAACGTGTCATGGAGGAGACAAGAGACCTGAAGGAAGCAGCTATGATTTGCGATAAATCGCGGCTCAGTGGTGGAAAGAGTAGAACTGTTGTCTGAACTGGCCATGATACGTCTCTCCAGAAGAGAACAGGAATTAGTTGTTTGGACGGGGAACTCTGGTGTTAATCTAGCCTCGGCCGGTTTAGATTCTTACAGAGTAAGAGGATGGAGAGGCTTTATCTCCCGAGTATCACAAAGCTATAACAATCCTAATGAGACTTGAGGTCATTAAGAAGCATTCGGTGGGAAATTTGATAATGAGCTGTGCAGCAAATAGTGTCTGAAGCTTGACAAGTGGATCTCATTTAGCTATCGAAAGCAGAAAAGCTGATGACTGTAAATAGAGAAAAACCTGCTGTTAAACAGGCCATGTTCCTGTATGTACTCTCCACTGACAGCACTGCTGAAACTTCAAGTTACAAAGAGAAGAAATAAGGAAATTAATTACCCCTGTCAGAAGATCATAAATACTGACAAAAGACTACATTTAAAAAGCAGTTAAAGGTGATGCGCTCCAGGAAGATTTCCCCAGATGAAAGAAGGAAGCCTCCTGGGTTGATGGATCCAAGTTTGATCAGTTTTATCTCTCTTCCCCTCCAAAACGCATTTAACCCCCTCAACAATTTAAAAAGACAAGTGCTTTCCCAAGCCTTTCCCCTTTCTTCTCCCTCGCTCCCCTTGCTGTGTGCTCGGCAGGCTAATTGTTTACCGCGGTGGTTTTAGCTTTGTTCCGCGCGGTGCTACACCGCGATGCGTGTCAGCAGCGGCAGTTGCTTCAGGATGCAAAGGATACAGGGAAGAAGGAGATCATGAGCCTGGGGATGCTTGTTGCTCATGATTTGAGGCTCTGGATAACAGTTTAATATAGCTCTTAAAGGCACACATGCACGCACACACACAACTCTTTCAGAAGTCCCAGAAAGAATGGTTCACAGGGGAAGAAAGAGTGTTAAGGCTGAAAAGACTGACAAAGACTGTAATTTTTCTCCTGTGAGATAATGGTTTGAAGCCAGCAGCAGATAAAAGATTGCCATAAGAATGGCTTAATTCCCCATCTTGTAAAAGGATTAGATAATTCAGTCTCTTTATGGATTCCTTACTCTGGGAAATACATTTCCACTTTTGCTTCTCCTCAGAAATAGCTGCAGAGTGTACTTATTGAAATGCACAAAGACCTGCATTCAGGCATCTTGAAAAGGCAAAGAGCACACAGAAGAGATTACTTTGCAGGCTGGGTCGGTGGGTGAGTTTTGCTCTGCAAGAGGATATTCTGGTTTCACCAGCTGAAAACATGATGGCTGTGAATGACATATTGGTGGCATGGAAACTTTCCACAGAAATCTTTAAGAGTGACTGGAAAAACAGGCTTTTAATTTGCAGGAAGAAAAGGGACTTGAACCAAACCCCATCTTTAACTGCGGGTTTTACGAATTTTCAAATCATTTGCTGTGTTTTAGGGTGTGAGCACTGAGAAATCGTGTCCTTAAACAAGTGAGTGCCCGAGTAAGAACCAGCCCGTGATCTGCACGGCCTCAGTGAAGATGGAGTTGGTTTAGGTGGGGTGTAGGTTAGCTCCGGGTGGAAGCCAAAGGATCTGAAGGCTGCGTGTCTGAGGGAGGCAGGATGGGTGGTGTAACAGCAGGCTCCTGCCCGAGAGCTGTGCACGCTGCTTTAAGATGCATTTAAAGGAATTCTAAATCTCTGCTGGGGAGCGTGCTGAGTATGTCACTAAGTTTATATTCTTAGGTGTTATTCAGAAGGTTTGTTAAAGTCTGTATTTATTCAGGTAGCCTTACGGTTTAGTTCCGAAGACGTCTGCCTCCCTGGGAAATGTTCTGCAGGATAATCCAATGGTTCTCATGCTTCATTTCTCTTCAGTGCAGGCGCTTCCTCTGTTTTAGTCCATGGTGAAAACAGAAGCTACAGCACCGATGTTTTAGTACAACAAGGTGACATGCTGCAGAGCTTTCCCACCATTGCGTCAGACACGAGGTGCCGGCCGCTCTCCTTACTCTGATTTCACAATCCTCTCTTATTTGCCCCCCGTAGATCCAGGACATTTTTCTTCAATTGTTTATTGATCTGAAATTTGTATTAACTTCTTCTGAAATCTAATCTTCCCTAGGAAGCAGGAGTGTGTAGCTTAAAGCAGACGGAGAGCTGCACCAGCAAAAGAGTACATTTGCTGGTGTATTGTTTAACAACACTTATTTAAGATGATTTTACTGTTATACTAACTGACATAGTCCGTTCTGGAAAACGGGCACCTTTTTGTCTCTGTACCTGTCAATACACTAAGGATTTTGCTGGCACAGTTTTTACTTTTTTATTTTTGTAAAATACATTAGTAGAAGAAATGGAATTAGGTCATAAATCCCTGGCTTAGTATTTAGGTGCTGGAGGAGCTTTGAGTTTTACACCAGTATACAGGATTGCAGAACGGTCTTACTGGAGACAGTGGGTCAAGGTACATGAGATCAGAATTTGGATCAGTATGTTTGAGAATGAAGAACGAAATAAACTCACCACGTTACAGGCAAAGTCGGGACAAATGACTCTAAAGCTTGGAAGGCTGTTACTGGAGGGGTGTTGAGGTTGCTAGGGGAAGGTGTGAGAAAACATTCAATGTAACCTAAAAGCACGCGGGGGCTTTGGGGAGTTCTGTTGTCTGATCTCTGTTGCTGTAACTTCCCTGGAGCTATGTATTTGTTCTAGGGAAATTATAACTGGGTGTTGCAGTGGTAGCAGAGAGAGACGTTAGATGTAGCTGCAATGTTTTAAATTACAGAAAGGAAGCAGAAGAGCGAACAGGAAAGAAAGTAGCATGAACAAGGACAGATTAGAAAATGCATCTCTGTATAACGCGATTCCATGCGCATCCCTCTCGGCTTGAACGCGTGCTTGCTGTAAACATGGGTATGTATGTGATGGAGGAGGGCAGGCCTGTTGTAATGCAAAGGAAAAGGATGTGATGTCTGCCATCTTCCTTTTTCATATGTTTTTTCCATTTCCAACTTGCTGCCTCCCTATTTGAATGTTATGATACTAGTCCAAAGTTATTTGCTTCTGTTGGACTGTCACCTTTAGAAGAGCCTGTTGACAAGCCAGGCCTTTAAAGAGTTGGTAACTGGAGCATTGCAAACCTGCTACAGGGATGTAAAGGATTCACAGAAGTTGTTTTCAAAATCAGGTTTGCAGCCTCTAAGTTTTGCACTTTTGTTGCCACTTCTGTTGGCTCGGCTGCGTCCTGCTGCGGGGCTTCTGGAGCAGGGTGGACCTGCCGTGCCGGGCACAGGGCAGCCCTGGCCTCTCCTCAGCGAGGCCACTCCTGCAGCCCCTTCGAACAGACACTCGGCACAGTCCCGTTCGATTAACGTCTGTGTGAAGGCAGTGTGCGGTACCATATGCATGTGATACCTCCGAAACCCCACGGCAGTTACAAAAGTCTTAGGAAAACGCCTAAGCTAGGATTCAGTTGACTGTTCCTCAGAGGCCAGTTTTGGGTACTAGACACTGTGGGATGATAGGATTGAACCACGGATGGTGACTTTTCAGCAAAGCTACCCTTTTAATTAGGACCGTGTTGTGAGTAGGGTGTGGGGTGAGGGATAATGCTCTTCTCTATGGAATTTGATTGCAAATGGTTTTGTTCCATTTCTCCACAATTTAGATTGCAAGGAGATAATTTGGCAGACAGGCCAGAAGATGTCTCCATGGTATCTCAAACATCTGAGCCAGCAGGGTCAGACTCTGATGGTAAGTCATATAAATATTTCCTGCTCATTAAAAAAACCCCACCCAAACACTAACCTCCTGAATTTAAGAGTAGAGGTTATGTCTGTAAAAGGAGATTAAACACTTTGAGAGAGTGTTCCTGGGCATTTGAACTCAATCATTTCCACTTTAAGTCTGTTAGGAGAGACCCTAACACAGGTTTTGTCATGGCCAGTTAGCGCTCCAGGATTATTCTTCCAGAATATTTTGGGAGCTGCCTTGGGCCTGGATTCATTCTTAGCTGACAGCTTGTATGTTAGCACACAGTTTTGGATGTAAGATAGCTTAATAGTGTAGGCGCGGGCTGCTCACTGCCAGCTGGCCTCTATGCCAATGGATGGTCTTTGAAATATTTAATTTAATAGTACGCATGAATCCAAAGGATTCGAGTAATATAGAGTGAAAATAAAGAGAGTTAGAGAATTTCTTCCTCATTTTTAAGCTGAGTATCAGAAATGCTCCTCTGCCCTCTGCAAGCACCACTGACCAGAGTTAAAGAACAATAAAAAGGGGTTTATAGAGTAGCTCTGATGAGCACTTTTTTCCCCTCACAGAAACGTTATCGCACGCTGCACTAATCTGCAGTCAGGACACTCAGCCTTATTTCAATTTCTGCTCAGGCTTTTGAACAGAATAACACCTGAAATCTAATGGAAAAGGCCCTTTGTAGGGGATCTCTTGCCAGAGAATGCCCTTCTTCCCTAGGAAGATGAAGCTGTTGAAGGTTAACTTTATCTTAGCTGTTGCTGGGATGGAGCTGGAGCGGAGCAGAAGTTTAGAGAGAGACTCTGCAAAGATAAATCTTCCAGCCCATTCCCTCACTGTTGGGCAGAACCAGACAAGACTGTTAATTGGAGGAACTGATTTGCAGTTTAGTCTTCAGGAGCCACAGACACGTGAGCTACGGTGATTAATTAATGCAAGACAAATTGGAGCTAACTTCTGTTGGTTTTAATTATCCTACGAACTGTCTGCTCTGCGCTGTTCGGTGCGACAGCAGCTTCAGCTTTCGGTCGTTTCTCTTGCCTCATTTGTAAACCAGCTTAAGTCGGTGTTAGTAACTGGTGTGGCTTTAAAGATCAAGGTTGTGTTGGGGTTTTTTTAATAGGGAGTAAAAGTTAGCTGGGTGGGTGAGGCAGTGACACCGATGTTGTTATAAACACATCTATCTCCTGCCTGCAAATACACGTGAACCTGTTGGTCATACAGCCAGAAACCAGCAAGCCCCTGGGGTGAAAGGACTGAGGTCAGCAGTGAGGTGCTGCCAAATTTCTTTCAGGAGGCGCGCTCAGAAAAGCTCAGCCTTTCAAAATACATATTATTTTTCCTAAAGCGTTGGCTAGTAACACACTCTGAGTGGAGAAAAAGCACAGCTGGATTTTGCGAATAGGCACAGACTAGAAACAGACACAGCGCAGGCAACTGCCCCTTCTATCAGGCATCCCCTAAAATGCAGCACCTCACTTGTTTTCTGTGCATCTGGTGTTTGTTTCCAATAAATGTTATGTATGAGAAGATGATGATAAAAGAGACTCCTAAAGACGTTGTTAGAGCAGAAAATAAATTCAAATAGACCTGGTAAGGACCTCCCTGCTGGGGTAAAAATTGCAGCTTGAATGGCTTTTAAACGCTGTCTGAAGTGACCAGAACTTTTTACCTCGAGGATTTTAACTATATTCTAACTAGTTTACCATAATTAATTAGATTCAATCTTATTTTTTTACTGAAGCTGAAGATCCACTAGTCACTTGTGCGAAACACAAACGGTGTTTTGTTTCAACGGTAAAAATAACAAGTAACCTACGAGCCCCCTTGGCAGCTGGAGGAAGCCTGCTTGCCACTCTGACCGTGCTAGAGACACTGGTCCACGTTGCGTTAAGCTTATAAATTAAAATCACACATAAAGTTAGACGCAAATTAAAATCAGACATAAATGAAAGTCCGCGGAGGTGTAACTGAAAAGCGGTGTGTTTACAGTAGCCACATTTACCTTCCCAGTGGTTAATTTATAGGCATTTTATTTTCACAGTGACTAATGCTTACTTAATTAGAGTGATTTACTTCTCTTCTGCCTCTTTGGAACAGCTCAAGTACCCGGGGTTGAGACACACAGGGAAGATGCCGATGAATTTCAGAGTGCCTCTCAAGTGGCAGGATCTGTAAGTACCTTTCCCTGGGGGACAATCCTGTCATTTTTAAGAGTAGTACTTCTGTCTCTTTGAAAATACCTCTTTGCTACTCAGAATACAGTCCAGCTGCCCAGCACAGTATATTTGCCTGCAACTGTGGCTTCTCAAAAAGACAAAAATGATCCAACTGCTGTTGCCTTTTAGGGCTCTGAAGCAGTCGAGATCAGTTCCACGGTCCCCTAATAACTTCCAGTGACACTTACTCTTTGACAATCCTGACACGCAAAATACAGAGGTAGAGCTGAGGTTCCTCACAGGAGGACTGTGAAGATAAATACATTCTTGCAATGGCTTCCCACAAATCCTTCCAAACAGGAAGAAATATGCCTGTAAAATTGCTTTGGAATTGATACCAGAATACGTTCCCGTGACTTGAAGTGGTTTTCAGATATTATATGAGATGAGATACTACATGAGATACAACATACTGTGTGAGATACAAGATAAGGGGGAAATAGGATAAATATGAGGTTGATCAGACATTTCTCATAAAGTGGACAAATTGGTTCATGGCATTCTCTCAAAGGTGCAGATTACATGTAAAAATCCCTGATCTGGTTCAAGCTGTGCCATGTTTAGCGCTGGTCCTGCATCCCAATAGGGTCATTGGAGTCAGATGCTAGTTAAATGGATCATCATCATCAATTTCTCTCTGCTCCTGTATATTGGACAAATTTTCTTTAAAGTGCCTTGGCCCTCAGAGAAGTGTTTTGAGAAAACCTGTGGGATAAGCAGCAAGAATTATACATTAGCATCTTCAGAAAGGAGCCGCGTGGGTTCTTCTTCTCGTCCTGCGTGTGAATCCACACGTGGGATCTTTGCTGTGGAGACTAAAGCAATCTGGATCCCGGCTTTTGGAAGAGACAGGCAACATCTATGTCTAACATAGCTCGTGAAATTTATGCTGTGGATAGATTATGATTTTCCTCTAACATTATCTTTGCTGTTCTGTTTCTGAAGAATCTGGAAGTCTTTGTGATGAGACTTTTTCCCTTTAAAGCCTTCTTAACGGACTCTCTGGCTACGCTTCTGTTTTTCACAAAGGGAGACCTTTGAAAAACAGAGCACTTACATTTTCAGTGCTGCACAATCCCAATATCTATTAGAAATAAACACTTAGGGATGCGAGTAATTTAATACAGATTAACGTTCCGCAGTGACCTCAACAAGCCAGGTTATGATTTGGATGGAGAATTCACAATGAAGACTGAAGTGGAAAATGTTCAAAGTCTCTTGGGGGGGAGCGGGTGAACCAGATCCAGGGATATGTCTGAAATAAATGTGTTTGCAGGACCGGTTCCAACCCCCACCATGCTGGGATTCTGCGATTAATGTTGTTGCTTGTTGTTTTTATCACCGAGTCTTGCACACTCAGTCGCACACTTTCTGTGTATTTCAAACAAGCATCAAAAGAACGTACCAAGTTTACCTCTGAGTAGATTTTAAAATCATTTCTTGTAGCTGTATTGAGTGGGTTCCAGAAAATCCAGATAGTTTTGAATATCACAGTGGGGTGACCAGGGAGGTGGTCCGTTCGTCAGCATCCCTCTGAACTGCTGTGTTGCCCTGATGATCTAGCTGCTGTGATATCACTTCTTGCAGTGATAAAACAGCACTGGCAATTTCTGATTAGGAAATTGTGTGGTATTCCCAGAAGTGCCGCTTTTCAGAGATACGGTGCCAAATGTTCGGCGATATAAAGTAAGTGCAACCCCCACGGAGTAACTGGAACTGCACAGAATGTAAATCATTGGAGAATTTGTCCTGTTACGATGTCTCAGTGTGGAACAAGAGCGTGTGTGAAAGTGCATATTTGAATTTAGAACTCTACTTAAATAATACTGCTTATGTTATTTAAGATAAGAAATGGTATTTTGTAATAGTTTGCATTAAATATGATATATTCTACGTAAAAAGCACCAGGTGCGCTGTTCTGAATGAGGATACCACCTTTTTTATTGTGTCACGTGTAAATGTGGAAACTGCATTAAAAACTCTTCCCTTTTCTTTCTGTCTGTGTAAATTCTCAGACGGTTTGGACCCTGGATGCCGTGGGTGTCAGACCTGGAGGTTCCCCAAGGCAGAAACTCCTAAAGGACTCCTTAGCAGCAAAAGAACTCCAGACCATGGAGAAACACCTCGCTGGTACGTGCGGTAGCGAGGGATCACAAGCCGCCTCGCCGGGCTCACCCAGCCGCCTCTGCCAGGGTTTTAGCTGGAGGAAAAAAATGATCCGTCTCACACGCTGGTGAAAACGGATCAAAACCATAAACTGACATTCTCCTTCACTGAAGAGAAACAGCACAGTTATTGTTGTGTTTGTAGGTGTAATTAACTTGGCTGTAATTACAGTAAATACAGTATTTAAACTATGCTGCAGTCTGACAGCTTAATGACAATTTTTGTTGTTGTTTTCACATTTCACCAAGATGTAGGGACTAAGGAGGTCCTGATGCTTCACCCAGAGGTGAAGGAAGAAATTGTTGATGCTGAGGGTGGTGAGACTGTGCCCTAGGTTGCCCAGAGAGGTGGTGGCTGCCCCATCCCTGGCACCATCCCAGGGGAGGTTGGCTGGGGCTCCGAGCACCCTGCTCTGGTTGCAGATGGCCCTGCTCCCTGCAGGGGGTTGGACTAAGTGACCTTTAAGGGTCCCTTTCAACCCAAACTGGTCTGTGATTCTTTGAAGTGCTTGTCAAACATTTCAACTATTAATTCTGATGGCTTCTATTTTAAGGGGGAATAGATTTTCTCTGCACAGCTTAAGGTTGTCACTTACATTGGAGAAAATCAGTAGGCGCTTTAAACCAGAAAGTGAGTTTCTTTCTTCTCTTTATTTTTTGTGTGTGTGCACAGATATCGAGAAGGACCTAGCGCTGTGGGAGGAAGCGAGGCTCTCCAGAAGCCCTATTGTCCAACACCACAGTTTAGTTACTTCTGACCATCAAGGCAATCTTCAGGCTACGCAGGGCCAAACTGTGAGGCCTCAGATGCCAACTCAGAC
Source organism: Ceryle rudis (assembly GCA_033439905.1). NCBI lineage: Eukaryota > Metazoa > Chordata > Aves > Coraciiformes > Cerylidae > Ceryle > Ceryle rudis. The sequence continues at coordinate 26,426 of JAAGNO010025350.1, read as the reverse complement.
AGGGAAGAACATTCAGCTCCAAGGAAACAAATCACCACCGCTGCCCGGTAACAGCAGAACGCAGGTCTCCAGTGTGGCAAACAGCAGGCCCCCAACGCCCGGTACGCAAACCAACAGGCCACCAACTCCGTCATCTCCGGGGAGCAGACCGGTGACCCCGAGTGGCTTGCTGTCACGGCCTCTTACCCCTGGCAACCAAGGAAACAGGGAAGGAATCGTTAGTATGCAAAGAAGCAGATCTTTGACATCTAAGAGCCAAATGGGGAGGACCCTCAGCGCTGCCTCAGGGCTCTCTGTGCAAATGAGTGGAGACATTGTTGGAACTGTCACTACTCAGAGAAGCAGTTTATCAGAAGTAAGATTTTCAATTTAATGTTTTCGCTATGTTTAAGAGCTGCTATAGTGTGAAGACTTGGGTTGTGCTTTATGTTGAAGTAACATCAGTGCACCTAATGTAACTCACTGCTCCGAACAGAACTTGAAATAGAATGATGAGAAAATTAGCAAGGGAATACTGCTCAGCTTGGAGAGGTACTGAGTAGAGAGTGTCAGGATTATCACAGAAATCATACTTGTGCCCCCTGAATTTCCCAGGAGCTCCGTAGGCTTTTGCCTGCATAATGCATAGCAGTTCTGTTAGCCTTACAGTTTCCACGAGGTGCGTGCCTCTGGAATATTAAACACAGCTTTATCTTATCTTTATGGCTCCAGGGTGTTCTTTTCCTGCCACACTGACAGTGCACAATATTCCCTCCGTCTGCTTTTCCCTTCATTTTCTGGACACCTTGGAATGATTACTTGGGCATTGCTGAACGGACAGCCTTTCCAAAACACAAAGCTGAACTGTGATGAGAAATTGTCCGACGTCGTTCAATCTCTGTCCAGTACTGTGCATGTGAACTGGGCTGATTCGGAGCCTAAAATCTTCCTGTCCCATATTAATGGCTTTTACGGGATTAGTCTTTGTTTAAAACAAAACAAAAAGTTCAAGTACCTTGTAGATTGTGAGTGGGATTCTCCTCTGCTAACCTGGGCCGCCTTAAAGATAACTTCAGTCTGTGGCAGTGGAAATAAAAGCACCTGCTGTCTCTCTCGGATACTTGCCTTACAAAAGGGAGGTTTTTTCTCAGGAAATGCCAGTCCTTCTGCACTGACTCCAGAAGGACCTGTGTGTCTCGATTGCTGATTTTTTAATGGTGGAATAATTCAGTTGCCACCATTTATTACGAATCTCTTTGTAATGCATTTGTCAAAGCCATCAGACCTTTTTTTTTTTTTCTAAGCCTAAAAAAAAAAATCATACCTTTAAATAATGGTTTCTGAGAAGTATTTGTTTTAAAAACCTGTTGGGACACTTGACACAATGTACTGTCAGTCTAATGACTTCTTACAAAAATTACAAGATGTTGTTTATAATAATAGAGATGTTGTAGGGAAATCAGAGATTTGATACTTAGCACAGTAATCTTGCAGTTAAGTTTATGGCCTCTGGTGTTTATTATGAAAGGAGTGAAATGAGGCACAGATAACTCTGAAACTAAAGAATTTGCGGAGGAAATCTTACATTTGGTGGGGAAAAAAAAAACCCTCCTCATTTTGGTATTTGAATGGCAGCGCACTAATCCCATCACTCGAGCTCCTTCTTCACCTGGAATTGCATATCCAGCTTAAAGACATGAGGACTGAAGGTGACCACGCTTCTGTTAAAACTATCTTCACTGACAGTCGATGTATTGTCAAACCAGAAGTTTTCCGTGGAAAAAAAAAAAAATGTAACTGTAACAAATTTCTTTTTTAACTCCCTTTGTCTCCTATTTCGAAGGGCTGGAGTGTTTGTGCGCTGGAATTTTCTCATCAGAAAATGAGAATTGAAGCTTGTTTTTAACTAGAAATGTTCAGAAGAAATGAAGAGTTTCATTGTTTCCCCAATAAACACTTCCTTCCTCTTCTCTTTCTTTCTTTTTAAGCAGTCCTGTTCTTAACTGATGCTTAGGTCATCTGCTGCCAGCTAGAATTATTGTATAGACTCCCCCAAGTGCCGTGGAAGGAGCGCAGCATCTCCACCAAGGGACATCCAGTCTGCCCGTCACCGCTGATCTTTCCCGTAACGAGGCAGGCAATTAAAAACACTTTTCTGCCACTGCCTGTCTGTAGCGCTAGTAACAATAACCGAGTGTCCCACTTCTGCAGTCCTGCTAACGATAACTCTGATTCCCATTTCACTTGCTGGGGCTGTTTGCTTCTGCTTGCCAAATCCCAAGCTCTGCTGAGAGCTCTTACGGTGTGTCCTGTTATACTTTTAATATATGTGTGTATATATATATGTCTCAAGAACTTTGAGAAATGAGCAATATTATCACCCTGGTCCAGAGTAGCAAGCCCAGTTTCGTCCAGCAAGCCCACTGTAAAACGGATGTTAAATCTCAGCATTTCTATGCAGGACCTTAGCCTCTGTTCTAATCCCTTCTAGAAGTGACAAATTCTATTCTCCCTCTTTGCTCACTGGGTACAATGGTACGTTGGCTGCTGGTGACCCAACTCAAACCCTCATTATCCTTTCCTGACATGCACAAATGACCTTTGACTTAATAGAAACTCGTCTTGGGACTAGCTCTGCTGCCCAGGGGAAAACTGCTAATGTGACACCTTCATCCTGAAGAGCTTCCTCTGCCAGGCTCTAAAAGCCCTCAGATGTCAGGAAGTAGCTGCTGGAGGTCTGGCCCCATCTTTGGAGCGTTGTAGAAAGCTTTGGTAGCCCTTTTAAGCTCTCTTTACCCACTGAAGTTCCTGGTCACTTAGAGACGTGGGTTTAGACAGAATGTTCAGTGACATTTTTTACCATGTTAGAGGTGCCTCCACTTTGTGGCCGTGTGATTCCATCCTCTTGTGTCACAGCTTCTCTCTGACCACGGAGGCAGCTTTTAGAAAGTCGAAGGTAGTGTAGGAGAAGAACAACAAAGTTCTGTCTTTCTTTGTACTTTTACAGATCATGAACATATAAAACTCAAGGCTGATGCTGTAAATTATTTTGCAACTTTCATTGTAGGTTTTGTATCCTCTTCCTGTACAAAAGCAGTGAAATAAAAGAAGGGAAATTGCCTTTTTTTCTTCTTAGCCTTATGGTGTAAACTGGGAATTTCCACTAGATGTGAAGACACTGTGGTTTTATTGCCAATCCTATGGAAAATACTAAGATAAGATTTTGCAAATAATTCTGCTCATTTACTTTTAGGTGGTGTTAATGGAATTAACCAGCACAAACCTGACACATATTTGATGAGAATAAGCCAGTTGGTTACTGGCTACCAGGAGCATGTTTTACCATAAAGTGCTTGAATTAAAGAATTCAGAATCTGCATGGCTGTACGCTGTGTTTATTTATCAGGAGTTCTAACGTATCTCTCAATGCCTTGTCTATGTTTCCAAGTCTGTAACGTGTTTCAGAGGAACATAACAAGTCTAAAATACAAAAATACTACTGCTAAATACAATTCAGAGTTGTTCTTAAGTTTTAGTAAGGTTCACGCTGTAGCTCAGGGTGGTTTAATCTTGTTACGGCACAAATCTTAAATAATTTGGCAAGTACTTAACGTATCAGCTGTTAAGAATGTTTTAGGGGTTTTTAATGCTCGAGACTTTTAATGATCTGAGATTTTGTGGACAAGTTTCTGCCTCTTGGCACACAGAACATTACAAAGTTCTAACAGGTGTGTTTTATTATCAGCTCTGTTCAAGGCTGAATTGAATTATAGCAAAGAAATGCTACCTAGAGAAATAGTTTTATAGAGATAATAAAACTAATAAATCAGGGTTCCAAATCCTTTGGCAGAGATACTTTTGTGCATTTACATTATCCTTTGGTGTTTTGTATAAACTGACGAAGGAATGTTGAATCCTGCTTATCTCTTTAGGATGGATTCCATTAAAGTGACACAATTCTGTGATGGTTATCGATAGCTGGTGAGATGAAAATACTACTGACTCCCTTGGTTGCCATTTCATGTTCTGAACACTTGGAATTTTACAATCACTTTATTTATCCGGATAGTTTAAGGTGGTATTCTGTAATCTTTATTGCCCTGTCATTGTGGACAGCAGGAAAATTCAGCTTATTTGACTGTAGCATTGACTAACAGAAGTTCTCCTCCTACTTATGGAGTATAAAGCATAACTGGATGTGGGGAGGACTCTTTTCTTACACTTTCTTTCAGTTTGAAGGGGGAGATTCTGGTTTCCAGCCAGTGTAAAAGAAGACAGGGCTATTACACCCCCACCCCCACCCTTTTTTTTTTTTCAGGTACCTGTAAGAATCTGGCCAGTACGTTTATGATACCTGGCCACTGTTTTAAGTTCTCTCTTACAGACTAGACTTGTACATTTCAACTGGTTTTGAAGATAAAACTGTGCATTCCAGTCTCATCTATCACCTTGAATATTGCCAAGGAACCCGTCAAAGTATTTTGTATGTTGGGGGGTGTGTGTACGTGCTCACACGCGTGTGCGCATGGAAAAAGATGTGTATATACGTGCTTATATACATTATATAAAAGAGGAGGCAACTGTAAAACATTTTATAAAGCATAGATTCGGCTGCGTATGGATTTTTAACTTTGTAAAACATGTACTTGGATGCTTAGAGTTTTATGGTATCTTGGAGACAAAAGTTTCCATGGTATTTTTTTCTTCCTAGGCTTTCTCCTTCTCCAGTAAAACCGTAAGTTCTAAATCAAGTTTTAGGTCCTTGTTCTTACTGGCTTGGAGATGGTGAAAGTTCTGACAAATCAAAGCCTCCCTTAAGCAACTCTTGCGTGATGTGTTTAGGCATAGGCCAGAACCCGCAGGGACGGGGAATGTCTGCGTTAGATTTTGATCTGTGCCTCTGTGCTCCTAAGATGAGAATGTCTATAGCTGTGGCTATAGCAGATAGATAGCTAGAGACTTTTTTTTATTTTCCCATTTGTCCAGAACAGATAGATAAACAAGAATTACGTAACTTTCTAGGGAACCGGCACATCCTTTCCGTTCTGGTTCTATTCCACGGCAAGACGAATAGGCTTTTTAAGGCTTTGTCTTCTCTAGTTCATTGAGGCTAGAGTGTTTGCTACAGCCTGAATTTATATAGAACCATTCTCTGTCCTTTTATCTAAAATAGATCTGTTTGTGGCAGGATGAATTCTTACAACAGCTTCAGCTTGCCCATCAGCCTTGGATATTGCCGAGTGACACAGAAAGCGAAGGAGTGGAAGCTGACCAGGACAAATGTGAGTATATTTGTGAGGACACGGCTGCTCACAGGAGCTCTTCACATAAGTACCGATTACCCATCTGTTTAAGGGCTGAACTTTGTGGGGTGGATTTGCAGAAGCTCTCTGACAATCACTGAACGATCACAGAATAATCACAGACCACGGTTTACTTACCCAAGTGAAACAATTTGGCCTCGTGTTAAAGTGGCTGTTCCAGAGAAGTAGCATCAAGCTGAAGTAGATACTCTGTGTAGTAAATCTGTGTGGACCAATAAAAAACCCCACAGAACACGCCAGCAGCTCCTCCTCAGGCCTGTGCCTCCATTCTCCCTGCTTTGCCTGCATTCGTTTGCCTTCCCCTGTAGGAAAAAAAATGAAGCCCCTAATCGCAGCAGTAATCCCTAATGTCCCACTGTCCTTGGAGCAGTTGTCTGATCACGAAGGGGAAGGTCAGCGGGAGCCCACCCTAAACGACAGAGCCGGTAACAAACACGGAACGTGCCATCAATTGCAGTACCTTCAACTGTAGCGAGTTCCCTCTGCCTGCAAGGGACCCGTAGGTGATCTTGCTGAAAATATTAAATGGTTTCCATTTTGGTTTTTATTTCACAGTAGTTCTGTGACCAGCAACAGTGAATATGCAAACTGCTTCCTAAATTACTGTAGGTGGTGTACTTGAAAAGAGCAGATGATTTAATCAGCGTGGTTAGAAAACAAGACATTGTACTAAAACTGCTTTGAACGTGCAGAGTTAAAATCAGAACAAGCCCGTGTCTTTATAGAATGGAACAGGGGTGCAAGGCATTAATAATGATGACGCCAGGCAAGCAGAATATATTTTTAAGTTACGCCACTATTCCTATACCAGTTTCACAAGTCCATAGCTAGCCCGGGGTTGGACTGTGACACTGCAGTTTATACGGTGAGATACCGAAGGCTGTGGGCCAGTTTTCCTGACGCTAGTACAGTGTTAAAGCGAAGCTCTGTGTGTTCAGCTGGCTTTAGTCCAAAGCCACTAAGTCCAGTTTGATTTGCACCTGAACCCTTCACTTAACCTTTGGGCTGGAGCTTGCCTTAGGTTGCCAAAGGGCCAGCCTGGTACCTGCCATTTCTGTGCACGTGAACTTTCCTCTGTGTTTTCTGTAATGAATTTACAGTCCCACGCACATTGGCAGGACGGGCTGCGCACAGTGGCCTGGTGCCAGTTCTGTCACCTGGGAGCCTGATGCTTCAGGACACAGCAGCAGCACGGCAGGGTTCTTCTGTAGTGGCTGTGCCCGAGCCGCACGGCTGCGGGGACCCTGAGCAACCAAGGTCCCCTGCTATAAAATTCCAAGAATGCTCGTAGGTCCTTGTCACTGCCCAGCGGGACTGGGCTAAATTACAGGCAAAAGTTCCAGTCCTGCCACCTGACTGGTAGAGAGGATGGTTACCTAACTAATAACCGTTGTTTTTCTTGGATCTGATGGCACTGAGAACAGAGAAGGGGAAGAAGGTAGCTGTAACCTGTAGCTTCTGACCAAAACTGAAAGCAGGTTATAAGAACGCTGTCCAGATGCCTCTTAAACACTGACAGGCTTGGGGCACCAACCACCTCTCTTCAGGAAGCCTGTTCCAGGGTGTGACCCCCCTCTCAGTAAAGAAATGCTTCCTAATGCCCAGTCTGAACCTCTCCAGGCACAGCTTTGAACTGTTGCACGCATCCTGTCCCTGGGTACTGAGGTTCTCACCCCTGTCCAAGGTTACCTGCTGGTGTCCTTGGCAAGCACAAAGTGCAGAGCTGCTGCTGAGGACCCGGAGAAGGTCCAATCCCCTGCCGTGCTGTGGAGAGCCAGCGAGGGGCTCGGTGCCCTTCCCGGTGCCAGTGCTTGTGCGCAGAGCAGCTGGCGGTGTTTCACATCGTTTTTCACCCTAAAGTTAATAAATCTCTGTGGATGTTGTGTGTGTGATTTAGTGTTGAGGGGGCCTGGGAGTTGATAATTTATGAGTTGGAGCAGAAGAGCTGGAAAATTAATCTTTACAATAGCAACACCTGTTCTTTGACTTAACTTTTAATAAATTATATGTGGATAATATTTACCACATTCTTTGACTACTTGCAGATAATAGCAGCCAGGTGTAAAGCTAGTTTTTGGTAGTGGGAATACTAACAATGCAAAAAGAGAAGCTCAGCGAGTCACCTTGAGTTCCTTTAAATTCATACCTTCTGGTCAGTGTTCTACCAGAAAAGGAGTGAAAAAATCTGGGTTAAGAGTTGGAAATGTAGTCAGATGCAAGAGTTTAGGGAGGCTATTTGAAAGGCGAGGGTAGGTGAACAGAATTGGGGCACTTTGGCATCAAAACGTCTCCCAAACGTGATTTGCAAAACAGAGATGACCGAACACACCTTGTCTTATGGAAATGAGATGTAGCTTCTCCCTTCTTGTACATCAGGCTTTACTTTCTAAAGCCTTCAGGCGCTCTGGCAGCATTTAGAAAATTTATCCTTGTCAGCAAGATCCGGAGGTAACTGGAAATCAGTTGTTTTTAAAGCTTTATACCAATCATGACAACATTTGAAATCAAGTAGGTATGAAATACCTATACATTAATTTCTTCTTCACATACCCTCCCCTTCCTCTTTATGCGCTCGAGTTTGTGGCCATGTGTTAGGGAGAGAGATGTATGCAATTGCTCGCTCTTGCAACATAAATTTTTGTTACTATAAATAGGAACCAGCACATGCTTTTTGAAGAGCTACTGTAATGCAGTAACTCAATCTCTTCTGCTTGCTAGATGCGTTCTCCTTCAACACCCGGTACACGCTGAGCAAAGAGAAGTGAAAATGGCCAAGGGATTATGATCCAAAATCAAGGGTTTGTGCTTCTTTTTTCTGTTGTAGTGTCACTAGAAGCCTGTAGACCAGGCCTCCTGTGGCTGCCTCCTCAGCTGTCGTTCTGAGGACGGTTCCCCTTGATCACCTGTAAGCAGTTTGCTTGTGCAGTGGTTCTCTCAGGGAGTTCCCAGAGGATGCACAGAGGTGGCTCTTGGGAAGGGGAGGGCCTGCAGGAAGTATCTGCCACTTCCACAACACTTTGGTTTGGTGGGAGTTCTTTGAGCTGGCAGAAATAATCTTCTTCTTTATGTGGAAGTGAGGTAAGGAAACAGAAGAGCTGCATCTCCAGCCATCAGAGCATTTCGTAACCATCTTTTATGAGAGAAAATTCAGCCTTTCAGGGGTCTGGCAAAGGTCCGAGTGGATTTTCCTTTAAGAACGTTGTCTGCCATTACCTCCTTGTACTATTAAGGCTTTAGCTCATGCCACTTTATTTCTACTGACTAATACTTGTTTTCATCTTGGAAATGTTCACCTTGAACTGAGTATTGGGGGGGGATTTTCCATCACAGCAAGCAAAAACTTTCTCAAAGTTGGTTTCTGTGCAGAAGGCTGTTTTCAGTACATCTTCCAAACCTAAGGGTATCCTGTTCTGCAGCTTGCATTATCATGGTAGACTTGGATTCCCAAAGACGTTTAAAGTAATAAAAAATGACACTGTAATTTAAAAAATGGCACAGAGAATTATCAGGGCACGCATCAGGTAAATTAAAAGCTGTCTCACCAAGGAATCAAAACCGAGAGATTCTAATGGAAGATGTAGATGAATGGGGCTCATTAGGCTCTGATAGGTTTAGATAATTGGTGGGAAGGACAAGTTGAGTTATTAAATGATATGAATCCCCTGGTATAATGGCCACATTCCAGTAAAATGCACTTTATTATAACCAGATGAAATATATTTGAAGCAAATGAAATGTATCTGGCACCAGCAAAACGTGTCTGGCTGTGCTGCAGGATAATGAGGCTTTGTCCTGGAAAGCGGGGGCCTAATGGATTTAGGATGATCACAGAAGATCATCTCAGAGTGATCTCTCAACATAGTGCTGTCACACAGAAGGGTAGACCATTCCTTGAATGCCTAAAAAGTTAAGCAGCAAATTATTCGATATCATACTGGTAAAAAAACCCCATGGTTTTGGTGTCTTGCCATTAAGAAAGATTGAAATTACTTGAGAGATTTCAGAACGTGATTAAAAATGACCAGGGCTTTAGGCAACCCTGTCAGGAGTTCGCCTCACCCAGAGGCGTTCATCTGGGAACCAGAGGAGGGCTGGTCCCTGCTCTGGGACTTCTGTCCCTTTTGGTTAAACCTCGCTGGGCAGCGCCTGGGGCCAGCGCGGCTGTCGCGGCAGGATCTGGGCACCGCTTGTGTCCTCCGTGTCTTATTTCCCTGGGAGGTGGGATGATAAAATGTGACGACAGACAGCAAAGCTGTGAGAAATCACCAGCTGATGTTTCTAAACTGCGTGGTGAGGCTGGGCCCCCATCCTGACGTCTGTCTGTCTGTGTTTCTGGTGTGATTTCACTAAATTTCAAATGGCTGTAGTTTAATTACTCTCTCCAAGTCGGCCAGTGGTGGCTTCTTGCTTCATGAACTGCTTTTAAATTCTTGTAATTTTCTGTTGGAGAAATCAGCCCGTCAGGGAATGGCTCACCTCACCTACCTTCAGCTAGATATAAAAGAGGGTCTAGCCCAAGTTGGTTGTTCTCTGGAGTAAGGAGAGAGGCAAAGGGACCTCAGGGAACAGCTAAAGATCTGTCTTACTGGGGGACAGAGACAGGTGCACTGGATCCCATCACACCCTCAGGGTGTCCTTCATCTCATGCACCCCCATCTTCACGCTTCTCTATCTCCTGTCAGCTGAAAGGTGGTGCGATCCTGCCCATACCCTTTCTCATCATGGGGTAGCACAGGGTGTATTTTCTGGCTGGCATCCTCTTTTTTCTGCAGCTTAGAAGACGACAGTCCCTGGAGCTTTTGTGGGTGACAGTCATGAGGAGAATCCAGATGAAGCAGGGCTTACCTATATCTGCTTTTTTCTTCTTTGTCTTAAGACAAATTCGTTACTTCAAGGTCCAACTGTGACAGTGCTTCAGTATCTGCTAAACGAAGTGCCTCTGAGGACAACAGTTGTTAAACATTAGTAAAAATGACCAAAAAATTACACCTAGAAGTTGCCAAGGGACAAGAACCGTTGCTAAGATTTCCTAGGCTTTGTTTCCCTTTTTCTCGCCGCTGAGCTTTTCACGGTGCGTGCCTTGCTCTGTTGCAGGGCAGATAGAGCGCCATACAAAGCTTATCACCTGGCGAAGCGACGCTTACAGATCTTGTTCCAATTGTATTGAATTGATTAGCTGGAGATAATGGGAATCATTTGTCCCTGCCAAGTTTCTCTAGCCTCCCAAAGAGGGCTTGGCTGTTGATGCATTCAAAAGGAGGCAATAAACACGAAGCTGCTGTGCCTGGTTTGCGTCGGGGTTGAGAAGCGGCAGGGGAAGGCTTCCGAGGCAACGCGCGGACCTTCCCCTGCCCGGCTCCGTAAGCATCGGTGGTCGTGGTGTCATAACCCCGAGCCTCTAACTGGGGCCAGTGTCACAGGTCCAGCTGCAGCATTACAACTTCTGCAGACGTTTGCGGGTGGGGGGCAGGCGGCGTTACCCCCCGAACCGGTCTGTTTCTCTATGTGTGTGTAAATATTTGTAAAAGCTCAAAAAAACCCCAACATTTTCAACCCGACCACGATCGGCGTTGCAAACATCGCAGTCTCAGCTGGTCCAGTTCGTCCCGGTTGCCTCGTTATGTTCGATGCTTTTTGCGACACTGGTCATTATTTTGCAGCCTCTTGCTGCTGTTGAAAAAGATGCAGCAGAAAACCTCCCAAAACACTGAATATTTGGAACAAATAATAGAACTTGGGAAGCTGTGATTCCCTTCTGAATACTTTCGAAACAGAAGTGACTCGAGACTCATCAAAATACTGATCAATGTCGCTTATCTGAGTTCAGCATTACGGAAAGCTGACAAAACACAGAAGACCACAGAGGTTTCATTTTCCCTTTTATGCTATTTTTCTGTGCATTTAACTTAACCCCTAATTTCTGTGGTTTTTTTCTGTTTGATTTCACAGGTTTGTGAAATCAGTGGGATCGCTGAAGAAAAAATTGATTAAAACGAAATTACGGTGATCAAAACAGCACCTGCAGATTTGCTTTGGCTTATACATAATAACATTATTTTTCAGTAAGGTTATTTTTCTAGTGTCAGCAGAACCGAAGCGGAGCCGCTCTGCTGTGTGTTTACTCCTTGCACTGAGTCGGGGTATTTACTGCGGTGCAGGCGCCTGAGGGGAGAAGGGCAACTCTCACCTTTCAGTGTAAAGTTACTACAGTGCTTCTGTTCAGATTATACCCCTCTTCTTTTGGATTGACATTTGATAAAATAAACTCTGCCTGACCAAAGCAGACTTTACCTAGAGATTTTATGTATTTTAACTTGCCTAAGGTTTTCTACTCCTTATATTTTTGTAATCTTAACTCTTTTTTAGATTAATAAACATTAAAGTGATCGCCCACATCTGCCACCGTGTATGTCCCGTTCGGGTCTCACAGAGAGCGAGCTGTTCACTCGTAGTCACCTGCAGAGAGGGGTCAGGGTTGGGGGTGCGTGGGGAGCCGCAGTGGGGGCTGCCCGTGCCGCGTGGCTTTGTACCGAGCTCGTCATCCGCTTTGATCTTTAAACCAAATAAAGACTCTGCTAAAAGGGGAACACGCCAATAAGGAACGGGGCTTGCATGCGAAAATAAAGCGCCTAAAGGCATTTCATCTCTATGATAAAGCATTAGTTGCCCGTTTGGATTGCTGAAACCAACCCGCTGTTTACAGCGAGCCAGCCGGCCTGTGCGGTGTGCTTGGAACTTCAGGAGATGCTTTTGCGCAGACATCAAACGAGGGGATGTGCCTGTTGCATTTACTGATTTCATTGTCCTGTTAATTCTCTCAAGCGTGTGCTCAATTTGTCTCCAGTTATGTACGCTCGGTTCCTCTACCTTAGACTTGATGATATAATGAAATTGCCTGCAACGATCGAAAAAACCCAAACAGTATAACAAACCATCTATTTGTTTAAGAAATAAAAATGAATTGTCTGTAACAAATGTTTCAGGGCGTGAACTTTTTTTGCTGTCTCGCGGACATCCGCTAAGCTCCAGTCGTCCTGCTTCATGCCATTACTGGGTGAAATCAGAACTGTATTTCACCCCTGGGAGGAACCTCGTGGACGTCAGCAGAACTAAGGTTGCCCACAACAAGTTGAGAAAGAAATCAGAATTTGGCAGCATCTTCTTCTAGAAGGTCTTGCCTGCCTAAGAACCTGAAGACAGTTTTGTCTGGGGAGTGCAGAGAGATTGGTCAGAGAGATTTCATCGGGGACACATCTGGGTTTATATTTTGATTCCATGTGGAGTAACGCACGACCAGCTTTACGCAGGAGGGGAGAATATAAATCCTGCTTCTGGACTTCAGAGGACAAAACAGTTTTCAGTCGCAGGTGTAGTGGGTACCATCAATGCTCATTAGAATGGTTAACAATTTAGCTAGTGTGAAATGTTTGCAGGTGTCCCAAACTGTGTTAGGGTGGCTTGACTCGGAGTGGTCCCAGTTGTAAAAGCTGTGAAGTCTTGGGCTCCTGAGCTCTGGCTGTTCTTGGGACTGACCAGAACAGTAGTATTTTTCTGGAATGCTTTCTAAGCTGGAGGGTAGAGGATAAAGCCTTGGAAATTACTCCTTTATTTTCCCACTAAAGCATACAGACAATCCCATGTCTGTTTTTGTCGTAGTTCTCATGGTGTTGATGTCATCTCATGATTTTTTTTTTAGCGCTTGTGGCTGTCACTGCTCCCTCAAGCCTGTGGCAAGCAGCCTTGGCTGCTGCTAGTGCTCAGCCAGCACCCGCTGCTGGCATCGCCGAGGAGGCGCAGCAACCTGGAACCCTGACTGCAAACAGGCTGGCAGCCGAGCGTGGCAGGTCAGGAGCACCCCAAGGAGGAGCTGAGATGCTCGTAACACGCAACGAGCAGCTGGGCTTAGGGAGGATCCACAGCAGCTGGGAGGGCTGTGCAGGAGGTCTGGGTGAGAAGCTTCTTCTCACCTTCAAGCTGCAGAAGCCTAACTCTGTTTCCATTTGACCTTTTTGGCTTCAAGAAGCAGTTTCCGTTTGTCAGCTGCTTGTGGAATAAACTCGGTGGTACCCAGTGGAATGGAGAGTCGGCTGTGCGAGGTCTCATTGGTGCTGCTCAGGCTGGTTTGACAAGAGGATTGAGGTGGGGAATTTCTTTTGGGGGGGTTCTTTTTTGACTCTGCACCAGGCATTTCAAAGCCATCGCAAAAAGTGAGTGTGAGCTGCACAGAAATGTGCTGCTCTCTGGTTGCATGGACCAGAGGAGATTTAGTGCTTTTCAGAGAGATGCTTCATGGGTCATTGCTGATGCTATTCAATTACTGCTTTTTTGGATGGAAAACCAGCCATGATAAACAGATAAATTTTTCCCAGCCATATGTTTACATGGGAGTTTTTAGAAGCATTTACTAATGCAATGAGGTAGGGACAGAGTATTCTCAGCAGTACTTGTTAATGAGAGAAATCCGAACGTTATCTCAGGATATAAAAATGCGTGTAGCTTGTCTAATGAGCAGCTGTCTTTCCTTCAAACGCCAATTTATAACAGAATGGCTTTGATTGTGTGGGGTTCTGCTGCTTCACTTTAAGACCTTCATGCCCTTGTTACTTTATCTAAATAATCTTAAAAGCAACATTAGTGTGTCTCTAGTCATTTCAATAAGACAAAAGTTTCAATAATTAATAGCTTCCCTTCCGTCCTGTTCATATCAAGCAACTTCATCATTTCACAGGTTTGGATTTGTGACTTCTTGCTACCCCAGTGTCTCGCTCTGGGGTTTGGAGGTGTGCCTGAGGGAGAAAGGGGGAAGAAATTTTGTTTGCAGATGTTGTCAAAATGAAACGGTTTCTTTTGAAATGTCATCCAGTGGAAGATTCCTCTGAGCAAATCCTTACCTTGAAAACTCGAGTGGCAGTTTTTAGAACACTTACGTACCAACCAGTGGTACCGTGCACATGTGGCATAAACAAAAGCTTCTGGGGGAACATGCTTCCTAAAAATACGGCTTTATTTGCACTTTAAGTCTCTTTCTCCAGAGTCAGTAATTGCAAAAGAGGGAGGACAAATTGTTTCCTGCTCTTTTGAGTATTGCTTCAGGTATTTCCAGGTCCCCCATGCAGAGGTGACTGGCTGAGCAAATTCTGTGTTGCAGCAACTGAACTCCCTCCTCGCAGAGCTGCAGCAGCTAAATGAAAGGCAACTCAGACACCTGTAGGAGACACTGCTGTTTTTGTTGCTGTGGCTGTATGGGGACGTGCTTTACCTTTAACCCAGTGAGATATTAATGTAAAAACACAGAAAAACTCCCCTGGGATGGATTAGAGCAACCTGGACCTCTCGGCAGTGAGTACACTAACCATGAAGTTACCATGTTCTTAGTGGCTTTATAGGATTAGTTTCAGGCCGCTCCCCAACACCAGCGAAGAAAGGCAGCAAGTAGCTCTTCCTATGCTTAGAGAAGATTGATGCCCCTTCTCTCCTGGCCCTGTTTTCTCCTTTGTTTGGATTAGGCAGCAGCTAATTGGATTAGGCAAGGCACGTACCTGCTTTTGTAGGTATTTTTGCCCTTTACAGTTTTAGCTGAAAGTGCAAAGGCTTGGGGTTAATCCAGTGAAGTTTGAGCAGACCATGGGTTTGACAGCGTTAGCTTCCTTGGTGGTATGTTGCTGAAATCTTAGTCAAATTAGTTTTAGTGAGTTTTAATTGCTAAATTGCTGGTTAAAAGAAGACCTATCTTTATGTTACAATTCTGACATGGCTGTTCCTTATGGCTTCGGCTGCTGCTTTATTTCCTGACCTGTTATATAAAACTAAAGCATAGCCAAATAGACTCGAGTTTGATGGCTTTTGCATTTTTTTTTCCTTTGGATAGTACAGAGTCTCTTTCCCATGGTTTGTCTGCTTAACAGAACATGCAGCGTATTATGTGCTGTCCGTAGAAGTTCCCTCTACGACAGCTTTAAAGCTACAAAGGTGCATCGTCAAGTGGCAGTCCTGGTCCTGGCAGTTCCAGCAGCAAAACAGTCCCGTGGTGGTTTCACTGACACAAACACAGCACAAAAGTGTAAATTTCACTTTCTTGAGACTGAAACTTACTCTACAAAGCTCCCCACCTATCTCTATTTAGTGCATTAATGTTTAATACAATGCCAGCTGCTCTTCCCGGAGAAGTTCTACGGTAGAACGTGACACACTCTCCAAGTAGTGTATCCTTATTGTATGGCCAGTATCTGTATTATAACTGAGTTTCACATTATTTTTCTTTAAATAATTATCAGCCAATCCCAGAGAAGGCTTCTGGATCTGCAACAATGAAGCAGAATGGCTGAACCAATGTCTTCTGCAGGCTCACGGACCTTCTTTTGAGAGCGTAGTGGCGGAATATGGCTCTGAATTGTGAGAGACAGAAGGGATCTTTTGTCCACCAGCACAGCCCTGGGGTCACCACAGGGGAGTGAACGTAAACAGTTCCTCTCATGAGAGACCTGAATGCCGAGCTGAGCTGGTTCTCACCAGGTGCCTCCTCTCCCAGAAGCGCACGCGTGCGTTTGCCTCTGCAGGGAGGGCAGCGGGAAAGGGGGCTGGGGAGGGCCCCCGGGTATCATTCGGTTGCTAACCTGGAGGCAGCGTAACTGCAGCTAAACTACTCCTAACAGGTGCTCTGAGAACACCCGGAGGTGGAGAACCCCTCTCTTTGCCTTTAGAAAATCAGGTACCCGAGTGTTTGTACTTTGCCTAGGCAGTGGTTTCTCGGAACAAGATCTTTTCCCCTCAGACACGTTCTTCACACCTTCATTGTTTGCATCCTGTTTCAGCCCAGGTGCCACCCAAAGCAGCAGGATGAAATGCTGGGCCTGTAAAACCTTTTGAATCTTCACAAAGAGGTAACTGTGGGCAGGATTTCACCCCGGGCTTACAGGCAGCTGCTGGAGGACTGTTGTTACAGGCCATGGGATGTGTCAGCCACTGACAGCGAGGACTTGTGGTCCGCAGGGTGTGCGTGTGGCTTCTCTGAGCCACACTGCTTTTGCACGGGAAATCACACGCGGTGGAAGAGCAAAGGGTCACCCTGGCCTCCCTGCTTCAGTCATCAAGCCTGGCTCCAAGAAGAGCACGAGGAATTCATGAGTGTGTTTCAAAAACCTGCCAGAATGCTCCCCGGGGCCTGATAAGTGCTGTAATTCAAAATCTCCCCCTGAGTGCCTCCAGAAATCTTCCTCTTCCTATTGATGTGTGTAACCAAACACCTACACGCTCGCTGCTCCAGCTTTAATAAAGTGTGGGGCCCTTCAGCTGAGATTCCAAAGCAACTTATGCTTCCTATCCCCCCAGGTGATGCTGCGCTTCTGTGTCCAGAACACGTTATCTGTTATTGACTTTTCATCTGGACACAGATCTTACAGAATTGAAAATATTTTTCCAAGGAGGATGTGTTGAAAACATCTGATGGGCTTGCCTGGGGTATTGTGATGCATGGGCCTCCTGGGAGAGGCTGCAGCATCAGCCTTCTCCATAACTCTGCGTCCGCTCCACGCAAGGATGGCAGTCAGCTCTTTAAAATCCAGAGCTAAAGCTTCAGGTAACACCAGAGCCAGAGCTGTGCTCTCGCTGCTTCCCTTCGCACGCAATTAATTCACAGTATGAGCAATTGGATGTTCTGTGTGCTGAATGTTTCTAGAGAATAATACCGTGTTCAGACGCTGGAACACTGACTTTTCCAGCCTTCAGACATGTCAGAGGAAGGTTAACTCGTTTAAGAAAGGTAAATGTTGTACCCTGTCGATTTTACAAGAGAACAGATTCAGGAATGTGGAAAATTTTATTCTTGCATCGAGATGAATTATCTGTAGTCAAAATGTTTTATTTGAGGCATGACCCATCTCGATATTAAAAAATACACAGTGTTTCCTCCTCTGCTCTGCTGCAGCCATGTCCAGTGGGGTACGATACACTTCAAGGGTTCTTCATCATACTTTCATTATTAATTCTTCATCAGCGATGCTGAAATCTGAAAACTTTGACAAGGGTGATGCAAAGTGGTCCAGAAGGTTACAGTTTGCTAGGACTTAAGGTTCCTGCGGTGAAGTGTTTGGAAATTGAGACCTTTCTTCCTGCTTGTATTACCTTGAAGTTGTTAATAATGTATTCCCTTTCTTTACGTGCCACTGTGAAGTTTTCTTCTCTGTGGAATAGCTTCCAGTGGCTGCCATGCTGGTGTATGGCTGAGGACCGAGGGTCACAGAGCCAACACACAGGGCTGGGGAAACAGGCAGAATAAGCAGAGAGATAGAATATTTAATCTACAGCTGTAGAATTTAATACATTTGTTGTGTGAGCGTTAGAAAGTTTAGTTTTTGAGCTTTCGCCCCGTGCAGAACCAAAACAAGTAGCGGCCGTTGGCTCTTTTGGGGAGTGACTGTGTATTTCCAGTGATGACAGCCAGCACCGTTCTGTGATTTATAGCAGAGCAGCTTTCGTTTAATATTGACCACATGGCAATTTTCACCACCTACATTGCTCAGGACCTATGTCAGAAGCACACGAAGCACCGAACCTCATCCCCAGGCAATCTGACTGAGAGGGTGCTGCGTTGTGGCGTACTGATGGGCGGCACGAGGCGGTGATCGTTAGGTCTCTCTGCACCCTTTATGAGCAGGCTGGGGGCTTTTGAACCTGGTTGTGTTACTCAGATGCTGTTGAATTATCACACATGCCAGCTTGTCTTCAAACTATCATGACGTTGCGATGTGTGATGGCACAAAGGTGTCGTGGAGCAAATTGATGGGGTATAACCCACGGTCTTATTTTCATTTATATTAATAGTTTTAATTTTTGCAAGGAACGGGGAGGGAGAACGTTGTTATTGGGGATCCTCGATGCCATAGCTCACATCTTCAGATGAGAACATGCCAGATCTTTTACAAGGAGCTTTCCCCCTAGTGATTTCTCTTTATTTTTACAGCTCTAATTGCTGCACCGCAGATTGGAACAGAACTGAAGGTAGGAACACTTAACCTAGACTTTGGAGAGGAAACATTTCCCCCCCCTGTTTTTCCATTATGTTACTAAGCTAGAGTTTCACTTTTGCTAACCAGGATTGAAACAACCTCATATTGTCTCTCTGAACGTGACAGCTGGCATCCTGAATTCATGCACTTTGTGTTTTAAACCGCAATTAAAGCACGCCATGTTGTACTTTAAAAGCTGATCTCAACATCTTCAGTTTAGCTGAATTTCCCTCCCTTCACCCGTGCCCCCATTCCAGGGGTGGATTGAAACCAGGCTTGCTGGCTGAGGCCCTTTGCGATCTGAGTTTGATCAGCGATCGAGCACTGGAATGTCGGATTCGAGGCAGCGCAGATTTATCGCCGCACTTGGCGTTAGCGCCGCATCACGGCACCCTCTTCCGCCAGCGACCTGCTGCCGTGCGCGCTCCTGTCCCGCCGCGCTGCCCCGCCAACGCCCGGCGTGGGACACTCTCCTGCAACCCCATCTCGAACGAGGGTGGGCTTTTTAAATTAATTTATTTTCTTTTTTTTACGTGCAAATATGTAATAGTGACAATCAAAGCATATTTCACAAATTGCAATTAATCACATTTTTAGTCTTGGCCTGTGAACAACCAACCTCTTCTTGTGGGGAGCCCTACGAGCGATTAGTGAACGTTCCAAAGTTAATTTCTTGTCAGTGCATTTTTGGGGGGTAGCGAAACGATTTCATACAGACTTTCTGGCTCTGTGTGAGCTTTCCTTTTGGCACAAGTTTACTTAAAAAGAAAAATGCAGAGCAGACAGTAGCTGCATTTCATAAACTATTCTATTATTTCAAGTTGATTTTGAATGCTATATCTGAACTGACAGAAAGAAAAAGCTTGGCCAGCGTGTTAGAGAAATGATCTGTGATGCTTTTCATTTATAAGGAAGGTTGTGATTTGCTGTTAAGCACGAAATCATCTTAGCAATTGGCAGCTTAAAAACAGATTCTCGTTGCTGTTGAGTTTCCTGTAAACTGTACAGGGAGTAAATAAAAAATGTGCCCGGCAGTTGGTAAAAGAGTTTCAGGGGCTTTTCTTTTTCCTTCCATAGCGTTATCTATGGACGTGTAAAATTTAGCCCAGTGGGAGCAGCTTGTTTATGGCAGAAATCTCTTACAAAGGGCTTTTAAACATGGAGCTGACCTCACGTAGCGCGAGTCTGTCTGGTTTTGCTGTCACAGGGATTCTTCAGGGTGTAAAGGTGGAATGAAGCTCCTTTCCTGAAATACGGGAAAGATTCCATAAAATGTCTGTTGCTCAAAATCGATAGTGGAAGAAAATCAATTTACTGAGTAATAAATCACTTCAGAAAGTGCCAAAAAGCTGTGAATTACTTGAGGGCTGTGACCTTGCTGTCCTCTTACTGTCCCGGAGGATGACAAAAGTAGAAAGAGTCAATTTCATGCATGTCCCTCATGCTGATATTTATCAGCAGCACTGATATAATCTTAATTTTTTTTAAAAACCCCAACTCTTACAGTACAGCCCGTCCTCCAAATGAGCTTCTGGTGTTGGCCGAACATTCCAGATTAGTTGCAACAAAAAGGAAAGCTTTAAAAAGTTTGAGAAAGAGCAGGCAGGACAACCCTGGGGGAACTTGCTGGATTCCGTGCCAGGCGAGCGCAGAGCGGGACAGAGTGCGGTCGAACGCGCGCTGGAGCTCCGCGTAACACCAGATCTTTTACAACAGTATTTTGGATGCCTCTTCAGAAACAGCCCTTGAGTCTGGAGATCAGCGAGCAGGGCTCAGCACAGCTCCTGGTGCGACTGGATTTACTGTGCAGTGAGGCTCTTGGTGCAGTGAAGTCCCAGACGTGCCGGTTGCGTTCAGGATACTCTCACAAGCCAACTAGAAACCTGGTTATAGCCACGTGGGAGCCCCAGGGTTGGTGTTGTCATTAAGCTTCACCAAAGCTTTTCACGGGATGTCCATAAAGCTGGGTTAAAGGCAGGAATCTGTACGCTGGCCTCTACCACTGCTGTGGACCCACCTCTGCTGGGAACGGCCTTCTGCCGGTGAATTTTGCTGTCTAGGGTCAAGATAAAATCTCCTTTGTGTAGAAGTCCTGTTTTCTGGAGGAGTCACGAGACCCTCTTTCCCCTTCCCTGGGCAGAGGTGACAGTCCTGTCACTTCATGTCACGGGGAGGTATCAGTGAGTGTCTGGGGCACAAGGAAGGTCCTCAGGGTCTCTCAGGGGAAAGTCTGGGGCTGTGCGTGGAGCTCGCTACAAAAAGGCCCTTTTCTTTAAAAGTCGTATCTGCTTCTCTGCTGCGGAGATAAACACAAACACCTTCAGTGTCCCTCTCCTGCCCTTCCCAGCTTCGCGTTCGTAATACAGGCACGTAGCCAGCCTTTGGCAAGTACTTTTTTCCCCGTGTTTTCCACTGTGAAAATTAATCTGCAGAGGTTGATAAATGGCCATTACATATTTCTGAAGTACTGTGCAAATGACAGAAGCTCTTAATTACTTATGCAGGGGTGACCTGCAGAGCGAAGGCAAAGCCGGTGATGGGTCCTTGTGCGTATCAGCTACGAAGAGGCTCGGACCAGTTCCACGCAGACGGAGACATCTGCGGAGCTCAGTTCACCTACCTCTGGCACGCAGGTCAGGGGGATTCGTTCTCCTGGTACGTACACCCTTTATTAATGCTGTTAAAAATTATTGCTCCAAACAAGATTAAAACCCATCAGCTGGTGGTTTGACCATTATTTCCAATCTTAGTTTTGTTTTTTTGGAAACGTAGAAGAGAAATATCCCTCATTTCCCAGGTGGACCGAAGGGGAACAATATAAACTTTGTATTTTAGTGTTAAAAATGTAAACACAGATGAAATGTACTTCAGAGCTCATTTTGCCAAAGCTTTTCTTGGATGATTTCCATCAATGTACTTATTGTAATTATTTTCCAAATGTTACCCATGTGATTCTCACTTGCTACATGTTTAATTCCCTACCTTAAATTGAGGCACTCAGGTGTTACTGAGGAAGGCAGTCACCTAAAGGGTTGTAGTTTCAACCTGTATAGCGGCCCCGCAGCGGTCACACCGTGCTCATGGGCTCTTCTTATATGAACTGCGACAAGAACTGGTTGAAATTCTATGCGTGGGCTCAGACCTGGGGCTTTAGAAGCTAAAAAGCAGATGCTGTCCATGGCACGATACTTCACGTATAAAATTAATACTTAAAATTTACTCTTTTTAATTTATTTCTGGTATTCTGCATGAGAAAGCCTCAGGGTTCCCACCAAAAGCAGCTAAAACAAGTCATTAAAGATCAAAGCAATGGCAGTATAATTACGGCTGCCATAGAATTATGTTACCCTCCTCATCTTCTACTCTTATTCCTCCTACCTGAGACACCAGCCACAAACGAACATTGTCTCTCAAACAGAGGTTCAAAGCCAGAACTTGTCAGCTTAGACACTGGTTTATCAATCATAAAGGTGTAGCTTATACCAATTATAATAGTTTTGGAGATAACGCTCCCTTCACTTACCTTTGTTCTAAATCATCGAATTTAATACCAACAGCCAGCAGTAAAATGCAGAGTCTGGCCACTGAAATGTCTCTATCCTACACGGACGTGGCCTTTCTCCTCCTCTTTCCCTTCCTCCCCTGCTTCAGAAACGTCTGTTTGATCACAGTGGTGTTGACGGGTTACGTGGCAGTCTCAGGACAGAGGGTGATTTCCTCTTGCGATGGTTGAACACCTTGGTGTGCCCGTGGACATCTTGTAGTTCCCTGAAAAATGGTCTGTGTGGCGCTTTTTTTGCTTAGGAAATCTTCAGTTTGTGTCAGAATGTCTTTTTAGTTGTATATAGCACAATATACTGCCCCGTTTCTGAGGCAGAGGGTAGAAAACAGACCGGGCAATGGATCACCTCCTTCAAAGCACGACCGTTCCCACCCCTGTCCCCCACAGCCCCTCCAGTGCGGGAGGCAGAGGGCAGCCTTGCGTTTCGTTATCCTCTGTCCTCCTTGGCTTTACTTTATGTTTTAATTCCAAATGTTATGAGGCACAAGGTGGCTTATTCAGAACTATTTATTAGCTTGTTAAATTGAAACGCCTTTGCTCCTTGGCCAAGTTTTATAGGAACCCACAAAACATTGAAGTACCTCACAGGCAGTGCCCCACCTTTTGTAGATGACATCAGTGCAACAGGACTTGATTTTCAATATATCTTTAAACACATTTTTCTAACAAGTACACATTCTTACATGTATTTTCTTTCACTGGAATCAGCCAAGTTATATGCAGTCATGATTTATGTCTCCCAAAGGATCTGAAGAATTTAGAATCCATAAGCTTGATCCCAAAGTCTTTACTCAGGCAAAATGCCTGAAACAAGCCAGAGGATATAGGAGGCTTCGTGTGACATTTGGCCATGAATAAAAAACCACCATTAACAAAAGCATTTACAGGTGTGAAAGGTGAACTTTGCCTCGTATCTAGAAGTGCAGGAGTGATAATTAAGACACACTGTAACTTATTACTCGGGTACAACTTTTCACCAGTTTCCTCGATGGACTCTATCTTTCCGTCAAGGGTCATCCACCCCGTCACAGCAGGCACTGGTGCAGTGCAGGGGTGGATCGATGAGCACTTTAGCTTGGACCAGGCAAGAGCGCTCCAGAGGGTTGCCCAGGGCTGTCCCAGGCTGCCCAGGGCAGGGGTGGAGTCCCCGTGATCCCTGGAGGGGTTTCCAAGCCC